>WNGS01158531.1:53621-68980 GCA_020271785.1 Procambarus virginalis
AGGATCACCCTAAACGGTGCCAAAACAGATGAAGAAGTGCTAAGGAATGCTAGAAAATTGCAAAGGATGAGGTTGGGAAAGGGTGGTCGTTAAGACGAGATCTTTCAAAAGAAGACAGAGAGAAGCTGAAACTGAACCTTGCCGAGGCAAAACGTTTAAATGAGAACAGGAATGAAGAAGAAATCAATTCTTTTTCTACAAAGTGTTAGGGGTAGGCAACCAGTAAAGTGGTACATAAGGCAAACCAATAAAATCATAGAGAGAGGGGAGTGAAGAATAAGGAGAGGGGGAACAAGTTCCTGAAGATTGCATACACCAACATAGATGGAGTAAGGTCAAAGATACTGGAGTAAGTGATATAATACAGCTGCAGACACCAGACATTGTTGCACTCACAGAGACAAAACTTGAAGATGTTATTTTAAACGAGGTCATATCCAAGGGGCTACTCAATTTGGAGACGGGACGAAAATTAGGAAAGGCGGTGGCGTTGCTGTGCTGGTAAAAGAACACCTAAAGGTGAAGGAAATAATGACTGCCAATCCACAAGAAGTTGACATAATAGCACTAGAGATCTGCCATGAGGATGATAAACTAATGATAATAACGCATATAGTCCACCGCCAAGCAGCACATGGTCAAAGGAGGAGCTAGATAGTAAACGAGAAGGTCTTATAACATAATGAGAGAGATTATAGCGAGAGCGGATAACGATAGATCACGACTGTTGATAGTAGGTGACTTCAACTTGAAATCCATAGACTGGGAAGCATATGAAGCTAAAACAGAAGATTTTTGGACCTGTAGATTTGTAGACCTCATCCTGGAAACATTCTTGTATCAACATGTTAACAAGCTACGAGGATGAGGGAAGGGGACGTTCCCCCTCCATGCTAGATTTGATATTTACCAGGAAGGAGGAAGAGATATTTGACATTCAGTACCTTCCTCCCTTGGGTAAAAGTGACCATGTCTTTTTGGGAATAAAGTATGCAATGCGTTATAAGCTGGAAGAAAATAAAGAGGTTGAAGCAGTTGAGAAACCAGACTTCAGGAGAGGACATTATGGTGACCTTAGAAATTTTTTTAGTGAGTATAATTGGACAGACTTGATGCTAGGCAAGGAAGTGAATGAGATGTATGTCAAGTTTTGTGAATATATGATAAAGGCACAAAAAAATTTATACCAAAACAGAGATGCAGAACTAGAAAACAGGATGGTTCAATAGAAATTGCGAGAGGGCTAGAGACCAAAAGACACAAAATTGGAACCAATACAGGAAGAGGCCGAACCCCAAACATACCAGCGATACAAAGATGCGAGAAACAACTACACGGCAGTGAGGAGAGAGGCAGAAAGAAATTTTGAAAAAGGGATTGCAGACAAGTGTAAAACAGAACAGGTCTATTCTATAAATTCATAAACAACAATTGCAGGTAAGGATAATATTCAGAGGTTGAAATGGGAAATAGTTTCACGGAAGATGAAAGGAAATGTGTGAAACACTAAACGAAAAGTTCCAAAGTGTGTTTGTACAAATGAAATCTTTAGGGAACCAGACACAATAAGAATTCCAGAGAACAACATGAGCACATAGAGGTGTCTAGAGACGAAGTGGAAAAAATGCTAAAGGAGCTAGGTAAGAACAAAGCAGTTGGTCCGGATGGAGTTTCACCATGGGTTCTGAGAGAATGTGCACCTGAGCTCAGCATTCCACTTCAACTGATTTTTCAGGCATCCCTGTGTACAGGAGCTGTAGCTGATGTGTGGAAAAAGGCTAACATAGTTCCAATCTACAAAAGTGGGAACAGGGAAGACCCCCTTAATTATAGACCTGTATCATTGACAAGTGTAATAGTCAAAATATTGGAAAAAATAATTAAAACTAAATGGGTAGCACACCTGGAGGAAAACGATATAATATCAGACAGACAGTATGGTTTTCGATCTGGAAGATCCTGTGTAACGAACTTGCTCAGTTTTTATGATCGAGCCACAGAGATTTTACAAGAAAGAGATGGTTGGGTTGACTGCATCTATCTGGACCTAAAAAAGGCTTTCGACAGAGTTCCCCATAAGAGGTTGTTCTGGAAACTGGAACATATTGGAGGAGTGACAGGTAAGCTACTAACATGGATGAAAATTTCCTAACTGACAGAAAAATGAGGGCCACGATCAGAGGCAAGGTATCGGATTGGAGGAATGTCACGAGTGGAGTACCTCAGGGTTCCGTTCTTGCACCGGTAATGTTCATTGTCTACATAAACGATCTACCAGTGGGAATACAGAATTACATGAACATGTTTGCTGATGATGCTAAGATAATAGGGAAGATAAGAAACCTAGATGATTGTCATGCCCTTCAAGAAGACCTGGACAAAATAAGTATTTGGAGCAACACTTGGCAAATGGAATTTAATGTGAATAAATGCCATGTTATGGAATGTGGAATTGGAGAACATAGACCCCACACAACCTATAAATTATGTGAGAAATCTTTAAAGAATTCTGATAAAGAAAGGATCTAGGGGTGGTTTTAGATAGAAAACTGTCACCTGAGGACCACATTAAGAACATTGTGCGAGGAGCCTATGCTACACTTTCTAACTTCAGAATTGCTTTTAAATACATGGATGGAGAAATACTAAAGAAATTGTTCACGACTTTTATTAGACCAAAGCTGGAATATGCAGCGGTTGTTTGGTGCCCATATCTTAAGAAGCACATCAACAAACTGGAAAAGGTACAACGACATGCCACTAAGTGGCTCCCAGAACTGAAGGATAAGAGCTATGAGGAGAGATTAAAGGCATTAAACATGCAAAAACTAGAAGATAGAAGAAAAAGAGGTGATATGATCACTACATTCAAAATAGTAACAGGAATCGATAAAATTGATAGGGAAGAATTCCTGAGACCTGGAACTTCAAGAACAAGAGGTCATAGATTTAAACTAACGAAACAAAGCTGCCGGAGAAATATACGAAAATTCAGTTTTGTAAACAGAGTGGTAGACGGTTGGAACAAGTTAAGTGAGAAGGTGGTGGAGGCCAAGACCGTCAGTAGTTTCAAAGCGTTATATGACAAAGAGTGCTGGGAAGACGGGACACCACGAGCGTAGCTCTCATCCTGTAACTACACTTAGGTAATTACACAGCTTCAGTCAGCACACAGCTTCAGTCAGCACATAGTTTCAGTCAGCACACAGCTTCAGTCAGCTCATAGCTTTAGTCAGCACACAGCTTCAGTCAGCACATAGCTTCAGTCAGCACATAGCTTCAGTCAGCACATAGCTTCAGTCAGCACACACACGGCTTCAGTCAGCACACAGCTTCAGTCAGCACATAGCTTTAGTCAGCACACAGCTTCAGTCAGCACATAGCTTCAGTCAGCACATAGCTTCAGTCAGCACACACACGGCTTCAGTCAGCACACAGCTTCAGTCAGCACACAGCTTTAGTCAGCACACAGCTTCAGTCAGCACATAGCTTCAGTCAGCACATAGCTTCAGTCAGCACACAGCTTCAGTCAGCACACAGCTTCAGTCAGCACACACACAGCTTCAGTCAGCACATAGCTTCAGTCAGCACATAGCTTCAGTCAGCAAACAGCTTCAGTCAGCACACAGCTTCAGTCAGCACACAGCTTCAGTCAGCACACAGCTTCAGTCAGCACATAGCTTCAGTCAGCACATAGCTTCAGTCAGCACATAGCTTCAGTCAGCACACAGCTTCAGTCAGCACACAGCTTCAGTCAGCACACAGCTTCAGTCAGCATATAGCTTCAGTCAGCACACAGCTTCAGTCAGCACACAGCTTCAGTCAGCACACACGGCTTCAGTCAGCACACAGCTTCAGTCAGCACACAGCTTCAGTCAGCACACAGCTTCAGTCAGCACATAGCTTCAGTCAGCACATAGCTTCAGTCAGCACATAGCTTCAGTCAGCACACAGCTTCAGTCAGCACACAGCTTCAGTCAGCACACAGCTTCAGTCAGCACAGCTTCAGTCAGCACACAGCTTCAGTCAGCACATAGCTTCAGTCAGCACACAGCTTCAGTCAGCACATAGCTTCAGTCAGCACATAGCTTCAGTCAGCACACAGCTTCAGTCAGCACACAGCTTCAGTCAGCACACAGCTTCAGTCAGCACACAGCTTCAGTCAGCACATAGCTTCAGTCAGCACACAGCTTCAGTCAGCACACAGCTTCAGTCAGCACACAGCTTCAGTCAGCACACAGCTTCAGTCAGCACACAGCTTCAGTCAGCACATAGCTTCAGTCAGCACACAGCTTCAGTCAGCACATAGCTTCCGTCAGCACACAGCTTCAGTCAGCACACAGCTTCAGTCAGCACATAGCTTCAGTCAGCACACAGCTTCAGTCAGCACACAGCTTCAGTCAGCACACAGCTTCAGTCAGCACACAGCTTCAGTCAGCACACAGCTTCAGTTAGCACACAGCTTCAGTCAGCACACAGCTTCAGTCAGCACACAGCTTCAGTCAGCACACAGCTTCAGTCAGCACACAGCTTCAGTCAGCACACAGCTTCAGTCAGCACATAGCTTCAGTCAGCACACAGCTTCAGTCAGCACACAGCTTCAGTCAGCACACAGCTTCAGTCAGCACACAGCTTCAGTCAGCACACAGCTTCAGTTAGCACACAGCTTCAGTCAGCACACAGCTTCAGTCAGCACACAGCTTCAGTCAGCACACAGCTTCAGTCAGCACACAGCTTCAGTCAGCACACAGCTTCAGTCAGCACACAGCTTCAGTCAGCACACAGCTTCAGTTAGCACACAGCTTCAGTTAGCACACAGCTTCAGTCAGCACACAGCTTCAGTTAGCACACAGCTTCAGTTAACACACAGCTTCAGTCAGCACACAGCTTCAGTCAGCACACAGCTTCAGTCAGCACACAGCTTCAGTCAGCACATAAATTCAGTCAGCACATAGCTTCAGTCAGCACACAGCTTCAGTCAGCACACAGCTTCAGTCAGCACACAGCTTCAGTCAGCACATAGCTTCAGTCAGCATACAGCTTCAGTCAGCACATAGCTTCAGTCAGCACATAGCTTCAGTCAGCATACAGCTTCAGTCAGCACACAGCTTCAGTCAGCACACAGCTTCAGTCAGCACACAGCTTCAGTCAGCACACAGCTTCAGTCAGCACACAGCTTCAGTCAGCACACAGCTTCAGTTAACACACAGCTTTAGTCAGCACACAGCTTCAATCAGCACACAGCTTCAGTCAGCACATAGCTTCAGTCAGCACATAGCTTCAGTCAGCACACAGCTTCAGTCAGCACACAGCTTCAGTCAGCACACAGCTTCAATTAGCACACAGCTTCAGTTAGCACACAGCATGAGTTAGCACACAGCATGAGTTAACACACAGCTTCAGTTAACACACAGCTTCAGTTAGCACACAGCTTCAGTTAGCACACAGCATGAGTTAACACACAGCTTCAGTTAGCACACAGCTTCAGTTAGTACACAGCTTCAGTTAGCACACACCTTCAGTTAGCACACAGCTTCAGTTAACACACAGCATCAGTTAACACACAGCTTGAGTTAGCACACAGCTTCAGCACACAGCTTCAGTTAGCACACACCTTCAGTTAACACACAGCATGAGTTAACACACAGCTTCAGTAAGCACACAGCTTCAGTTAGCACACAGCTTCAGTTAGCACACAACTTCAGTTAACACACAGCTTGAGTTAACACACAGCTTCAGTTAGCACACAGCTTCAGTTAGCACACAGCTTGAGTTAACACACAGCTTCAGTTAGCACACAGCTTCAGTTAACACACAGCTTCAGTTAGCACACAGCATTAATTAGCACACAGTATTTGGTAGCATACAGTATTAGTTAGCACACAGCATTGGTAGCATACAGTATTAGTTAGCACACAGCATTGGTAGCATACAGTATTAGTTAGCACACAGCATTGGTAGCATACAGTATTAGTTAGCACACAGCATTGGTAGCATACAGTATTAGTTAGCACACAGCATTGGTAGCATACAGCATTAGTGTGATGCTCACAGACAGCATGTTTTCTCCTCATCCAGGGCGAGACAGCATGCTTCTCTCTTGTGTGTTGAGTTGGACGAATAGACATTTAAAATTATTTTATCCAGGTCTTCTTGAAAGGCATGACAATCCTCCAAGTTTCATATCTTCTAATGGGTTAGAGCTAGCTTTGAGAATACCACTTGTTATGAATGAATCATTTGCCAAGTCGTTTGGCCGTGTCAGTGCCTCATTCTCTACAAACCCTGTAGTTGTCTGTAAAGTTCTGATGACTTTCTGGATGCTTTCCTAGTGAGAGTGACTCTTATAGTCCCCCCCTGCTGTTGTCTGGGCCCCTGCAAGGGAGGCCAGGATCTGGCTCTGGTCTCCAGTAAGCCAAACTCCTGTGATTGATGTGATCCAGTAGTGGGGAGGGAAAGCCATCACAACAAACCCCATGGTGGCTTCAGAGAGCCACCAAGGGGCTCCTTCCAGAACTAAGGAGCATTGATAGTGAAGAGAAAAAGCTGCAGTGGTGGCAGGGTAGAAAGGAAGAGTAAGTTACAATGTAGGTATTTGGGAGTCACGAGTTTTTTCTGGCAGGAGTAAGTGTGCTAATGCATGATCTGCTGGCTTAGATATTCTATGATATTGTCAGGTTATAGCAAGGTTTCATCAAAACATTTACTTCAACGTGATTTTTTCAGTGAAATTTTCAGTTGTACAGTGTCAGTGGTCTCTGGCTTTATGTTCTCTTACTTGATAGCATCCTTTTCATTTGTTTGTTTTTAAATGCATAGTGCCTCAGTGTATGATCTTTCTCTACATCCTACCATTCTTAATTTTTCATTATGTTTATTTTCTGGGGGGAGCCCCTACGGCTCCCCGGAGCTATCCATGGCTGATATGGATATTCTAACTATTTTGCATCAGTCGATGTGGGTGGAGTTGTAGCCTACCGGGGACCACGAGCCAGAACCTGGCCCCCTCACAGAGGCACGGGGAGCAATGGCCCATAGAATGCACATGTGATTTGGAGCATTCTATATCTGCCATCGACCGGGACAGGCACCCAGAAAGGTAAACGCCACAAAACAAACCCCTATTCTGGTTAACAACAAAAATTAACAAACGAGTGACAGAACTCCCCAAAAGAAAAACGAGCAAACTAGCATGACGTCACACGAGCCGCGCCACATGTCTGCGCAGCTCCCCCCTCCCCGGGAAGGGGAAGGGGGAGCCCCAGACCCCCGCGCCGGCGACCCACACCCCAGTTCCTCGGCTGATGGGATCGTGCATGGTCGTGTGGCTCCAGCTCCAGTCTTGTCTCAGTGCTGTGACTTTTCTGGGGGGAGCCCCGTCGGCTCCCCGGAGCTATCCCAGGCTGATATGCTAATTTCAGACTTTGGCATCAGTCATGTGTATGGAGTTCTTAGGCCTACCGGGGACCACGGCCAGAACCGGGCCCCCTCAGAGAGGCAAGGGGAGCAATGGCCTATAGAAGCCCCCGTGTGGTTGGAAGCATTCTGTGTCTGCCATCGACCGGGACAGGCACCCAGAAAGGTAAGCGCCCCAAAACAAACCCCTATTCTGGTTAAAATTGCTACCAAAATCCGAACTAGTGGATAGAACTCCCAAACAGAAAAACAAGCAAACTAGTGTGACGTCACACGTCACCGCGCCGCTGTCTGCGCAGCTCCCCCCTCCCCGGGAGGGGAAAGGTGGAGCCCCAGACCTCCCACGCCGGCTATCCACCCATCAGTTCTTCGGCTGATGCTATAGGCACCGGTTATGTGCTCCGGCTCCAGTGGTTGTTTCAGCGCTGCACCTAGAGTGTGGTGTCTGTTTTCTAGGTGGTGCGCGAGCCGGGAGTGATTCTCCAGTACTCGGGCTGCATGCGCCTAGGGTTCCCTTCCCTAGGTGCCCTGTAAGTACTGCCCTTGGGACTTGGGGCCACCTTCCACAAGTTCCTTGGGGTCTGCCCCTGCTAGGCCGTTTACTGCTTGGTTTTCGGCCGCTCTTTGTGTGCTCGGGTGTTCTGTCTCCCTTGTTCGCCTTAGAGTAAGGGGCAGTTTTGCACTGGTGGGGCGCAGGGTACTGTGCAGCTTGTCTTTTCCCAATCATAGCGGCCGGCTCTGTTCCGCTTGGGTACGCTGTCCTCTTGCGGGGTTTTCTTTTTCTTTTTGTTTATCTACCTGGTGGGGGGTCTGCCTTCGTTCTTGCCCCTGGTGTCCCTTGTGTTCTGAGTTTTCTGGTGGTACCCCCTGCTAGGTCCCCGTGAGTGTACACGTCCCGGGGGTTCAGCTCTTAGAAAGTTGTTTGGTAGTTTTGGGTGCCGGTTAGCAGTACCCTGCCTGGGAATACCTGAGCGCGAGTCCTCTTATAGTAAACGCTCGGGACCCTGGGAAACCCCTGGGGGCGCGTGGGTCCGATGGATGTGACCCCAGAGCCCCCCCTCGCTTCCAGCGAGTTTGAGGGTTGCTCACCCCTTGTCTCTGGGTGACTCTCTGTTTTGCCTCCGTCTGCTGCCTGTGGGGTCGGTGACACCTTCGACCCGGAGTCCTGCGAGTTTGTTGCTCGTTATGGCTCGGTTACCCAGTTGTACTCAGCTGGTGCGGGCAGCAGAGGCGTTGCACTTGAGCCTTGGTGGTGGCAACGCTCTCGTGGTAACTCCCCGGGAGCCCCGGGGCTGCCCCGTTTTGGTTCTTGTTTTTCCCCTGGATTCCCTTCCTGCCTGCATCCGGTTCCTTACCGTCTGTAGGTTCAGGGCGGGGTTTGATGGTGTTGAGACTCGGGCAGTCTCGGGGAAATCCCCTTCCGGGGTAGTGACGGGGGCATTCGAGCCTGTTCCTCCAGCCGTGTTGTAAGAGTCTGCCAGTGGGCTCCCTTCCTTAGTGTTTTCACGGCTGTCCCGGTTTTCTGGTACGGCCGGGGCTTTAGGGGGACGGCTCGGCCCCGGGGCCTGTTGTGTGGGTTCCCGGGGCTGCGGAGGGGCTGACTTGGGGGGCCTTGGCCCCATAGGACCCCGTGGTGGTTTTTATCCCCCTCTCGGCGGGGCTTGTGGTTACGCGGAGTGGGGTTTTCCTCTCCACTCGCCGTACGTGCTGTTGGGCGTCGGCCCCTCCCCGGGCTCTGTTCCATGGCCTTTGAGTCGGTTGGTTCCGTCCTGTGGGTGGATGTTTCCCCCCACCCCTTTTTTTTGGGACGGTGTTTTCATCATGTTTCCCCGTTCTGGGGGTTCTACATGACTACTGGTCTCGGGTGCGCATGCGCCTTTGTGTGCCTTCGGGACTGGTTTTGGCTTCCGTGTTCTCGAGGGTTCGGGAAGGTTTTTCCTACTTCCCGCGTTATTGGAACGTCTGTCGGCTCCTCGTCCTTGTTGCCGAGTTGGGCTACTTGTAGCCCTGTTGGGCTCCTTGTGGTCCTGTTGTGCTCCTTGTAGCCCTGTTGGGCTACTTTTGGCCCAGTTTGGGCTCTTTCTGGGCCTGTTGGGCTACTTGTGGCCCTGTTGGGCTACTTGTGGCCCTGTTGGGCTACTTGCAGCCTTGTTGGGCTGCTTGTGGCCCGGTTGCGTGCCTTTTCTGGGGGGAGCCCCGTCGGCTCCCCGGAGCTATCCCAGGCTGATATGCTAATTTCAGACTTTGGCATCAGTCATGTGTATGGAGTTCTTAGGCCTACCGGAGACCACGGCCAGAACCGGGCCCCCTCAGAGAGGCACGGGGAGCAATGGCCTATAGAAGCCCCCGTGTGGTTGGAAGCATTCTATGTCTGCCATCGACCGGGACAGGCACCCAGAAAGGTAAGCGCCCCAAAACAAACCCCTATTCTGGTTAAAATTGCTACCAAAATCCGAACTAGTGGATAGAACTCCCAAACAGAAAACAAGCAAACTAGTGTGACGTCACACGTCACCGCGCCGCTGTCTGCGCAGCTCCCCCCTCCCGGGAGGGGGAAGGTGGAGCCCCAGACCTCCCACGCCGGCTATCCACCCATCAGTTCTTCGGCTGATGCTATAGGCACCGGTTATGTGCTCCGGCTCCAGTGGTTGTTTCAGCACTGCACCTAGAGTGTGGTGTCTGTTTTCTAGGTGGTGCGCGAGCCGGGAGTGATTCTCCAGTACTCGGGCTGCATGCGCCTAGGGTTCCCTTCCCTAGGTGCCCAGTAAGTACTGCCCTTGGGACTTGGGACCACCTTCCACAAGTTCCTTGGGGTCTGCCCCTGCTAGGCCGTTTACTGCTTGGTTTTCGGCCGCTCTTTGTGTGCTCGGGTGTTCTGTCTCCCTTGTTCGCCTTAGAGTAAGGGGCAGTTTTGCACTGGTGGGGCGCAGGGTACTGTGCAGCTTGTCTTTCCCAATCATAGCGGCCGGCTCTGTTCCGCTTGGGTACGCTGTCCTCTTGCGGGGTTTTCTTTTTCTTTTTGTTTATCTACCTGGTGGGGGGGTCTGCCTTCGTTCTTGCCCCTGGTGTCCCTTGTGTTCTGAGTTTTCTGGTGGTACCCCCTGCTAGGTCCCCGTGAGTGTACACGTCCCGGGGGTTCAGCTCTTAGAAAGTTGTTTGGTAGTTTTGGGTGCCGGTTAGCAGTACCCTGCCTGGGATTACCTGAGCGCGAGTCCTCTTATAGTAAACGCTCGGGACCCTGGGAAACCCCTGGGGGCGCGTGGGTCCGATGGATGTGACCCCAGAGCCCCCCCTCGCTTCCAGCGAGTTTGAGGGTTGCTCACCCCTTGTCTCTGGGTGACTCTCTGTTTTGCCTCCGTCTGCTGCCTGTGGGGTCGGTGACACCTTCGACCCGGAGCCCTGCGAGTTTGTTGCTCGTTATGGCTCGGTTACCCAGTTGTGCTCAGCTGGTGCGGGCAGCAGAGGCGTTGCACTTGAGCCTTGGTGGTGGCAACGCTCTCGTGGTAACTCCCGGGAGCCCCGGGGCTGCCCCGTTTTGGTTCTTGTTTTTCCCCTGGATTCCCCTTCCTGCCTGCATCCGGTTCCTTACCGTCTGTAGGTTCAGGGCGGGGTTTGGTGGTGTTGAGACTCGGGCAGTCTCGGGGAAATCCCCTTCCGGGGTAGTGACGGGGGCATTCGAGCCTGTTCCTCCAGCCGTGTTGTAAGAGTCTGCCAGTGGGCTCCCTTCCTTAGTGTTTTCACGGCTGTCCCGGTTTTCTGGTACGGCCGGGGCTTTAGGGGGACGGCTCGGCCCCGGGGCCTGTTGTGTGGGTTCCCGGGGCTGCGGAGGGGCTGACTTGGGGGGCCTTGGCCCCATAGGACCCCGTGGGGGTTTTTATCCCCCTCTCGGCGGGGCTTGTGGTTACGCGGAGTGGGGTTTTCCTCTCCACTCGCCGTACGTGCTGTTGGGCGTCGGCCCCCCCCGGGCTCGGTTCCTTGGCCTTTGAGTCGGTTGGTTCCGTCCTGTGGGTGGATGTTTCCCCCCACCCCTTTTTTGGGGGGACGGTGTTTTCGTCATGTTTCCCCGTTTTGGGGGTTCTACATGACTACTGGTCTCGGGTGCGCATGCGCCTTTGTGTGCCTTCGGGACTGGTTTTGGCTTCCGTGTTCTCGAGGGTTCGGGAAGGTTTTCCTCCTTCCCGCGTTATTGGAACGTCTGTCGGCTCCTCGTCCTTGTTGGCGAGTTTGGGCTACTTGTAGCCCTGTTGGGCTCCTTGTGGTCCTGTTGTGCTCCTTGTAGCCCTGTTGGGCTACTTTTGCCCGGTTGGGCTCTTTCTGGCCTGTTGGGCTACTTGTGGCCCTGTTGGGCTACTTGTGGCCCTGTTGGGCTACTTGTGGCCCGTTGCGTGCTTTTTTTGGGCTCTGTCTTCGCTTCTTTGGCCGGTTTCTTGTTCCTTTCCTGCTCACTCTTTTGGCTACTTTTCTTGTGCAGTAGTCTTGGTTGCCGCCTTCCCGCAGGGTAGGTTGCGCGTTTTCGGCCGCATGTCATGCGCGTGCGCCGCGGAGTTTGTTTTGGTCTGGGCGGTGTGTAGTGCCGGTGTTCGTCGTCTTTTTGCTCCAGTGCTTCGCCTTTCGCTCTTCTCCCTTGCCGCGGTATGTGCCCCTTTTCGCTCCGGGGGTGTCCTGGGTTCCAGTTGTGGGGAGGCCGCCGAGGTTTCCCCTGTGTCATGGGTGTGGGCCGCCTTCTTCGCCTCTTCCTTGCTCTCCTGCAGGTCCGGCTCTGGCTTCTTCACCTGGCGGTGCTCCCAGGTTCTTCTGGGCTCGGTTGAGTCGTGTCACTTCGAGCCACCGTTTGCCAGGTGAGTTTCTGCGGTCTGGCGTCTTTTGGCAGGGCGCTGGATGTGGTGTTATATGCCTGTCTTTCTTTAGGTCTCTTTTTGTACGACTGAGACCGTTCGCACACCAGTGTCGGTCCCCTTTTTTCACCCCTTCCTGTCCCACTCTTGTGCATGTCCATCCATGCTAGGGTCATTCAGGGTCCCACCTTTGTTAGGGTTATGTGGTGTTAGTGTTATGGTGTGGGGGTTTGTGGTGGTTCTGTACTCGCCTGGTAGGGCTTCTGGCTGTGCTTGCAAGGTTTATGCGCTCTGGCTTTTGGGTCCCGCCTATCTGGTAGAACTTGCGGGATAGTACCAGTGGAGTGCAGTGGTGCCATAGGCACACTCGGGGAACACTGTATATCCATCAGAGGTCTGCAGTTGTTACACGACCTCCTTGCGAGCATACGCCTTCTCGCTGGTACCTTATCTTGAGGTTAACTTGAGGTGCTTCCGGGGCTTAGCGTCCCCGCGGCCCGGTCATCGACCAGGCCTCCTGGACTGGTCATGCTGGCTGTTGGACATGGCTGCTTGCTGCCCGACGTATGAGTCACAGCCTGGTTGATCGGGTATCCTTGGAGGTGCTGATCCGGTTCTCTCTTGCACCAACCCGTCACCGCATCTTTATTACGTCAATATTGACTTCTTCGTTCCGTGCATAGGTGCCATACTAAACATAATGGTTTCCCTTAAAAAACTTCGTGGAAAACACCGACCTTACCTGACCTACTTAGTAGGTTACAATAAGCATCTTATGGTTTCGTAATTACAATTGTTACTTAACCTATTATCGGTATGCCACTGAACTCTGTGAGGGGATTGCAAGTTATGCCCCTATGGTACGGTCTGTGGACTTTCGGGGCACACTAGCTTGCCTTCGACTTAGTTATGGCCCATCCTGGTTGTGGGGAGTCTGTGGGCCTGCAGGCCGCCCCATGCGTCTTCCTGGTGGGCCTCCCTTTGGCCGGGCTTGGGGTGTACATGAGCTCCCGGTTCCCCATCCAGCCGGTTTTGAGCGGGGTTTCTCCGCCGTCGGTCGCCTGGTAGGCGGGTTCCTGGGCCTGCTGGGTTCTGTCGTGTCTCAGTGGGCCCTGTCTGGGGTCTATCTGCTCCGTTCTCTGCCTTTGCCGGAGCGAGTTGCTCTTTACCTGTGGCATGTTGCGGTGGTGTATACTCCCCTAGTTGTGCTTGCGGGGGTTGAGCTCTGGCTCTTTGGTCCCGCCTCTCAAACGTCAATCTTATAACAGGTGTACGGTTTCCTGAGCCTATTGGGCTCTTATCGTATCTACACTTGAAACTGTGTTTGGAGTCAGCCTCCACCACATCGCTTCCTAATGCATTCCATTTGTCAACCACTCTGACACTAAAGTTCTTTCTACTGTCTCTGTGGCTCATTTGGGCATTCGGTTTCCACCTGCGTCCCCTAGGGCGTGTGCCCCTTGTGTTAAACAGCCTGTCTTTATCCACCAGGTTGTATGTTGCTACTACTGCGCGTGTGCATTAGTACCGTGTTTCGCAGTGGCGTGTCCTTACTCCTGGGGTTTTTTATGCTTCTGCTCTTTCGTCCTGCCTCACCCCAGTCGTTTTCCTGGCATCTCCTTTGGTCAGTTTTGCCTGCACTTGCTGCTATGTTGGGGGACGTGGTCGGTTTCCACCACTTCATTGTTTGTGTGTTCCCTTGTTTTCCTCCTCTGCCACAGGGGTGTTCTGCGTGTGTTCCTTGGCTTCTTGGGCTTTTTTCGGCCTGTGTCCTGTGGTGTGCTTCTTTGTCTCGGTCTGTTGCTGTTGCTCGTACCTCTTGGTTCGGGTAGGGTTCTGGCGGCAACCCTTCCGCCTTCTTTGGTTTCCTTGCTTGCCCTGCCACTTGGTTTTTTGGGGTCTTGCGATGTCTCGCGTCGGACCCGTCATTTGTTCTCCTGGCGGGTTTGCTTGCTTTGGGATTTGTCTGTTCGGCAGACGTTCCATCTCCTTGTACCACCTGAGTTCGGTGGTCGCGCCCGAGATCTTCTTGCGGCTCCGCCTTTTCCTGGGCTCGGAGGGGCCTTGTCGGGGCTGCTTCCGTCTGCCTCGTGGTCTCGCCTCCGGCTGGTGGTCGGTGTCCCACCTGCGTGTTTCTCTTGGCGGCAGTATGGGGTGTTTTGGCGGTCCTTCCTTTTCCTGTACCTTCTTAGGTGGTTCCTCTTGTTAGCGTCGGCCTGGTTTTTTGGTGGGGGTTGGGGGCCGTCGTCGTGCCACATACTGTCGCCTCTCTCTTTTTGTGCGGCGCTGGCGGAGTCGCTTTGGCTTGCTTTCGGTCTTGCTTCTACACCGCTTAGTAAGCTGTCTTGTGCTTCGTTTCCCCTCCGGCCTGTTCGTGCGCCGCTTGCACCATCCTGGTTTCTGGTCAGCGTGCTCTGTCTTCTCCTCGGTTGGTAGTGCCTCTTCGGTTCCGGTTTGTTTTTCGTCGGCTCTTTTCCTTTTGGGCATTTGCCTCTGGGGGTCGGGTCGCTGTGTTTTCCTGCTCCTTTGGTTTTAGCGTTTTGGTTGTTTGGGTGGTGTCCGCCTCCCGGTTCCGTCCCTTTGATCTTCCTCTGTGGGTAGTTAGCTCCGGGGAGCCGACGGGGCTCCCCCCAGAAAACCAGCGTTGAATGTAATGAAACGCCATTTTCTGGGTGAGTCCCGGAGGCTCCCCGGCAACCCTCCCTCCCTCCGGTCGGCGGTTTTTCGCGTGTCTTGACATCCAGCCTCAGAACTGATGGGTGGATAGCCGGCGTGGGAGGTCTGGGGCTCCACCTTCCCCCTCCCGGGGAGGGGGAGCTGCGCAGACAGCGGCGCGGTGACGTGTGACGTCACACTAGTTTGCTTGTTTTTCTGTTTGGGAGTTCTATCCACTAGTTCGGATTTTGGTAGCAATTTTAACCAGAATAGGGGTTTGTTTTGGGGCGCTTACCTTTCTGGGTGCCTGTCCCGGTCGATGGCAGACATAGAATGCTTCCAACCACACGGGGGCTTCTATAGGCCATTGCTCCCCGTGCCTCTCTGAGGGGGCCCGGTTCTGGCCGTGGTCTCGGTAGGCCTAAGAACTCCATACACATGACTGATGCCAAT
>WNGS01158531.1:72038-86690 GCA_020271785.1 Procambarus virginalis
TGCCACTGCTGCTCCTCTCGTTGACGGGCCGGCGCCTGCTACTCTGGCGGCGTCTTGTGCTGGGTTTTTCCTTGACACATTTCCCAGTGGGCCCTCCTCCTTCACTCTCCTGTAAACGTACATGTACGTGTGCGGCGGAGAATGAAGGGCAGGAATAATGAGAGAGTGGGAAAGTGCAATTCTGTGTCTTTCTAACCCCAGTCAGCTCTTTCCCTTTTTCTGGTACTCTGTCGTCATTCGGTTGAGCTCCCTCCGTCCTTTCTAGGGCTTGTGGTCCTCTTCCCGGCAGTTTCTGGATGTTTGGCCTTCTGGTTCTTTTGTGCATATATCTCCTCTTCGCGCTGTCTCGGCGCTCCTCGTTTTCCTGTGGGCGATTTTGCTCCTTTTCCGAGTCTTCGCTCCTGCCCTTCTGCCGGGGGGGTGCGGGGCGGCTCCTTCTGCAGGTTCCTTCCCTGTCGGCTGCACTTGTGGTGGTGGCCTTGCACGCTTGTGGCATTTTGGTTTTGGTCCTGCATTTTCTTTTCCCTCCTGGGGCTGTCATAGGATTGGCTTGCAGAAGGTGTAGAGGCGCTTGGGACTGTTCCTGGGTCTTGCACTTGGTTTCTGCTGCTAGCTTTCGGTATCGATGTTCCTTCTGTGCCGTTTCGCAGGCTGTATCGTGCATTGTTTTCACCTCCGGCCTGTTTCTGCACTGCGTGTGCCAGTCCAGGTCTTGGACAGGGTTGCTCTCCTTTTCTTCTTCTCCTTGGTAGTTGTGGCTCCTCGGGCCAGGTTTGCTTTGCCTCGGCTACTTTTGGCGTTGGCCTCTGGGGGTCGTGTGGCAGTGCTTCATGCTCTTCTCAGGCGCAGTGGTGTCTTGGCTCCTATGATCTTGGTCATAGTTTTCTTCGTCTGTGGCCGTTCTCCCTATTTCTGGTGAATGTTGTGCCTGCTGCTTTCCGGAGGGGTCCTTTTGGTTGTTGTCTCGACTTCGTGTTGAGGAGTGGTTCACCGACCGCCTCCCGGGTATGTCCCCTTGTTTTCTTAGGTAGTTTTGGTGAGGTAGCTCTGGGGAGCCGTAGGGGCTCCCCCCAGAAAACCAGCGTTGAATGTAATGAAACGCCATTTCTGGGTGAGTCCCGGAGGCTCCCCGGCATCCTCCCGCCCTCTGGTCGGCGGTTTTTTCGTGGTTTTGATATCCAGCCTCGGAACTGGGGTGTGGATAGCCGGCGCGGGGGTCTGGGGCTCCCCCTTCCCCCTCCCGGGGAGGGGGGAGCTGCGCAGACATGCGGCGCGGCTCGTGTGACGTCATGCTGTTAGTTCGTTTTCCTGGGGGAGTTCTGTCCACTCGTTTGTCAATTTTGTGTTAACCAGAATAGGGGTTTGTTTTGTGGCGCTTACCTTTCTGGGTGCCTGTCCCGGTCGATGGCAGATATAGAATGCTCCAAATCACATGTGCATTTCTATGGGCCATTGCTCCCCGTGCCTCTCTGAGGGGGCCAGGTTCTGGCTCGTGGTCCCCGGTAGGCCTAGAACTCCACCACATGACTGATGCAAAATAGTTAGGGTATCCATATCAGCCATGGATAGCTCTGGGGAGCCTCCGGGACTCACCCAGAAAATGGCGTTTCATTACATTCAACGCTGGTTTTTTACCATGTGGGTTTGTTTTGTTATGCCTACCTTTCAGGGTGCCTAACCCCGGTCGATGGCAGATAAGGAAAACCCCAACCACAAAGGGGTTTTCCAGGGCCATTACTCCCTGAAACTTCTCTGAAGGGGCCAGGTTCTGGCGCTGGTCTCTGGTAGGTCTGAACTCCTTAGCTAATGTCTCGGTCTAATATAACATACATTAGCCCGATAAGCTCCAGGGAGCCTCCGGGGCTCACCCAGAAAATGGCGTTTCATTACATTCACCGCTGTTTTTTTTAAAGATGGCGTCTGTTTACAAGAGCCTTGAGGAAGCTGATGTGAACCCCATGTAGCCGCGGGAGTTTTGAATGGAAAGTGAAAAATACAAATACCTGGAGGCACGTAGCGCACCCCAAATGTGGGCCTGCAGGCGCGTTGCACAGTTAAAGGGTTAATCCAAATTTTCCCTTGAATGTGACCCACCAAATTGTTTAACAACCAGGTACCTATTCACTGCTGAGTGAACAGAGACTACAGTTAAGGATTGGTGGCCCAGTCAATCCTCCCCAACCAGGATACTAACCCAGGTCAAAGCACTCATGAAGCACCTGGAAGTGTTTTACCACTGCGCCATGGGAACTGCTTAATGATGCTGAAAGACATGATTGACATTGGTGATTATATGGTTTTGTGTATATGTTTCAGTCTCGGCACTACATGCAGCAAGTGATGAGCTGCGTACAGTTCTGGGCATGCTGCTGCCTCTCCCTCACCTTCCTCCAGCTGCTGGCTGCTACAGCTGCTCTTCCTCCTCTCTTGTCCTCAGGTAACTTTACACTGATTCATCATTCATTTACAGTAGTACAGGGTTAGTAAAAATCAAAGGTTTTTTCTTAAAATCTAACACATCCAGGTTGGAGTGGGTTGGGTTTCATATATTTAATCAATAGATTAAAGATGCAAGTTTAAATTTAAATAGAGATAACTAATTTGTCTCATATTAACCCTTGAGTGGCGATTATTGTATATGCACAATTTTGTTATGACTTAATGCACAGCACATATTGTATATTGTCATGATATGAGGCACCGTAGTCTAGGCTACTCCAGTATGAGAGTTGTTCCTGGGCTTTACCTCCATGACTGAAGGCTAATATTACTATGTGAAGATGTATAAACTGTGGCGAAAAAGATGACAAAATAATGTAGGGAATAATTAGTACTGATATTGAGAGTCAATAGAAAATTGTGATGATGAAGAATCAAGAAGAAATCTGTTTCCTCCTCTATGTAGTGGAAAATTACAGGGAACTGGTAAGTTCAAAACGAAGCAAAGAGAGCTGGACCAATCACTGTCTTGGAAGACGGAGACGTCACGCAGAGAGAGCTGTCCGCCTGTGGGAAAACTTCACCTCCTGGATTCAAGAGAGCCAGCATGCCTATGGCTTTTCTTGTTTCCCAAGCTTGTTCCTATGATTGTTGACACCTGAGATTGACCAAATTACACTTACGTCAAGCAGGAACGTCTAGGAAGACGATACTAGCAGCTGCTCTTCATAAATAGCCGAAGTAGCTGGGAATGTGAGGAAAGATGGGCTGAGGGAGTGTCACGATACGGCAACCAGCAGATTGATCCACGGAAGTGGTCGTGTGTCATTGAAAAGGGACAACGTTCCTTGTTTGTCGTGCCTCTTGAGGAGAGGCGGGAAAGGGAAGAGGGAGCAGGTGAATACAGAAGGTCACTGTGACATGTACGCCTGCCCTGAGGAACACCCACAGGAGGAGAACGAAGTTGACCCTGAGCTGCAGAGGAGCAACTGAGCTGCCGACCAGTGTGCATGAATGACATCAGCCAGTAGTTATCAGGGACTGGTAAGATGCACAGTAGGTATGGTAGGTACGCCTAGTCCCTGTAGGTATGCCTACAGGGACTAGCAGGTAAGGGGCCTGTAGTGGTTTTATAATGAAGCTATAGTGGAGACATTGGGTCTAAGAAATCCCAAGAGGCCTGAGGCCATCAGCCGAGAGAGCAGCTGGGTTAAGGTTACCAAAGAAAAGGATAACTTGTATGTGCAAGGTGGTTGAAAGGGACCAGCCCTTAAAATGCAACTTTCAAAGTTTTATAAAAAGGGGGGTTGAGATTTGTAGCCCGGCACCTAGTGAGGGTGAATGTTCCTGAATATTAATGGTCCGCGAGGAGGTGGAGCCCCAGAGCTAAGAACCAGGGTGGGGGGCTGGAAGACACCCCCTGGGAGGTAGATGGAGTATCAATAAATAAATATATCACAGGTGAATCATCTAGTGGACCGCGTGACAAAATAAATTGTATATATACACATAGCGTAATGCAGATGGGCAACTGACGAGAGACGCAGGAGTTGTAAAGCGTCACCCAACCTGTGAGATATCATAGAAAGGCCCCATCTCAAAAATTTATTTAAGTGATACAGGATTCATCCTTGTTTGGAGTGAGATTCAGTGATTATTTGTAAACAGGTTTCGGAGAGACGAATTCACGGATGCCTCACATAATTACATTCAGAAGATAAGTAGCCTAATAATTACGTTGCCCTTTGCCACAAACTTCTGGGGAATATTAATGGGAGAAGTTTGTTTCTTTTTCTATATTATCTAATATTATTATGGAGGAGTCGGTTATAGTTAGGCAATATACAGTGGGTCCTTGACTTACGAATTTGACTGACGATCTAACGTTTAGGGAGCATAACCAAGCAAATATTGTGTCAGCCAGAAAAATGATAGGATGGATTACGAGAACTTTCAAATCCAGGGATCCCATCACAATGGTTGTACTCTTCAAATCACTTGTGTTGTCCCGTCTCGAGAACTGCTCAGTACTCACTTCCCCCTTCAGAGCAGGAGAGATTGCTGAAATAGAGGGAATACAGAGAACATATACGGCATGCATAGACGCGATAAAGCACCTAAATTATTGGGATCGTCTCAAAGCTCTCCAAATGTACTCACTAGAAAGGAGATGAGAGAGATACCAATTAATATACAGTGGTACCTCAGTTTAAGAGTTTAATTCGTTCCTGGAGACAGCTCTTATTCCGAAAAACTCGTATTCTGAAGCTAATTTCCCCATAAGAAATAATGGGAAATGAATTAATCCGTTCCTGACTACCCCAAAAAACCCATATCAAACTAAATTTTTATACCTAATTCATCTAAATAAACCTACAAAACTATGTTCAAGTTATTACTTACCTTGCTCTTGAATGCTGTAGTCGTATGGAAGATGGTGAGGAGGGGGGAGGAGGAGAGGAGTTACTGTTTGGAAGAGGAGTCCCTTTCCATTATCACATCAGGCAGTGAGGACTTCACTGGTATGCACACACTGGCACATTTTGCCTGCATACCACTAGGACTTGCTTGTCTTACTAAGAATTTCTCTAAAGACACTTGTTTTTCCCTACATTTTAACACTTGTCTGTAGTAAGACATCACATTATCATTTAAAAGGTCAATGCAACGGCCTGCTACAGCTTTATCTGGGTGAGTTTTTTCAACAAAACTTTGCAGTTCTTCCCATACTTCACACATTTTCTTAATCAAGGAGGGACATCCTCTACTGCCTCTACTCACAGCTATTTTCTTAGGTTGAACCTTATCAATGGCTTTCTTGAGACCCATGGTGAGATATATAATAACAAACTGTATAGTCAAATGACCAAAAATCCAACAAAACACTGAAAATCCAGGTGAAGAATTGATGTGGGATAGTCACTGGGCGCGAGACAATGGTAAACTGAGGGGCGGAGTGGCGGAGGGGCGACGATCGCCGATCGACCATGCGCTAGGTCGGCCTGTACGCGTATCAACAAACTCGCGTCCCGAGGTAACCCTCGCGTTCCGAGACATAATTTTCGAGGAAATCCTGCTCGTCTTCCGAAAAACTCGCATACAGGGACACTCGCATTCCGAGGTACCACTGTACACATGGAAAATACTGCAGAGCCAGGTCCCAAATCTACACAGTAAAATAACGTGCTGGAGTGAACGATATGGAAGAATATGCAGGATTGAACCAGTGAAGAGCAGAGGTGCCATAGGCACAGTCAGAGAAGACGTATAAACATCAGAGGTCCGCGGTTGTTCAACATTCTCCCAGCGACTATAAGAAATATTGCCGGAACAACTGTGGACATCTTCAAGAGAAAACTGGACTGTTTTCTAAGAGAAGTTCCGGATCAGCCGGGCTGTGGTGGGTATGTGGGCTTGCGGGCCGCTCCAAGCAACAGCCTGGTGGACCAAGCTCTCACAAGTTGAGCCTGGCCTCAGGCCGAGCTTGGGGAGTAGAAGAACTCCCAGAACCCCATCAAGCAGGTATCATGCTCTCCTCTCCCTCCCGGTCGGACGAGTTCTCCGGGACCTACTTATGTTCATCATAGCACCAGTATCATAAGAAAGGCAAAACTTTCATAGTATTTGAATGGATTCAGTGAAGCAAAAGGCAACATGAAAAGCACATGGAAAACAATCTCTAGTATCCTAGGAACTAAACAACACTCACATAACCAAATAGAACTCTATGAGGATGGTATACACCGTCAACTGATTTAGAAACGGCAAATGAATTTAATAGCTTCTTTTCATTGGTTGGTGCTAATCTTGCCAGTAAAATCCCACAGACTCAGACACATATTAACACATATCTCTCAGGCAGCTATCCAAACTCCCTTCTCCTTTCACCAATCAGCCCGGCAGATGTTGTGTCCATCATTCACTCTCTAAAAACCAAGGCAGGGAACACCAGTGAAATTCCGTCCATTGTAAACAAGAGTGCCACCCATGCCCTTGCCTCACCCATAGCTCTACTGTTCAACAAATCTATGGAGTGTCACACCTTCCCTGATATCCTTAAAAAAGCAAGAGTAATGCCAGTCCATAAAGGAGGCAATCCGGCGGACATAAATAATTATAGACAAATATCAACTCTAACTATTCTATCAAAAATATTTGAAAAATTATCTACAAACAGCTCTATTCCTACCTCGTAAAATTCGACATACTCAGCCCCTGCCAGTTTGGCTTCTGGTCCCAAAAGATCACCAATGATGCAATCATTAGTCTCCTTGACGTAATCTACTCAGCCCTTGACAAAAATGAGTTTCCGATAAGACTCTTCATTGACCTAAGAAAAGCCTTTGATACTGTTAATCACAACTACCTCTTACTTAAACTCCAGCATTATGGAATCCGAGGCCTTGCCCTTGACTACATCCGATCCTATCTTAGTGACAGACACCAATGTGTAACCATCAATGAAACAACCTCTTCCACTCTACCAATAACCGTTGGAGTGCCACAAGATAGCATCTTAGGACCTCTTCTATTTCTTATATATATCAATGATCACTGAAAACTCACACCCCAGAAGTGACTTGAACCCATACTGCCAGGAGCAACGCAACTGGTATGTACAGGGACGCCTTAATCTGCTTGACCATCACGACCGGACATAAGGAAGTAGGAAGTGATAGCCAAAGCTATTTGAACCACTTCCTCGCCGGCACTCGGATGGTAATCTTGGGCATAGCATTTTATCAAATCATCTCATTTTTTGGAGCAACACGTGAGGAACACAAATGCGAACAAGCCTGAATGGTCCACAAGACTATGTGCAACTGAACTTGTGTTTACAAGTTCTTGTGTTCACTTGTGTTCACTTGTGTTCACAAGTGGTTCAAATAGCTTCAGCTATCACTTCCTTATGTCCGGTTGTGACGGTCAAGCGGATTAAGGCGTCCCTGTACATACCAGTTGCATTGCTCATGACAGTATGGGTTCGAGTCACTTCTGGGGTGTGAGTTTTCAGTTGCATATAGTCCTGGGGACCATTCAGGCTTGTTCACATTTCTGTTCCTCACGTGTTGCCTCAAAAAATGAGGTGATTTGATAAAATGCTATGCCCAAGATTGCCATCCGAGTGCCGGCGGGGAAGTGGTTCAAATAGCTTCGGCTATCACTTCCTTATGTCCGGTCGTGATAGTCAAGCGGATTAAGGCGTCCCTGTACATACCAGTTGCGTTGCTCATGGCAGTATGGGTTCGAGTCACTTCTGGGGTGTGAGTTTTCAGTTGCATATAGTCCTGGGGACCATTCAGGCTTGTTCGCATTTGTGTTCCTCACGTGTTGCCTCAAAAAATGAGGTGATTTGATAAAATGCTATGCCCAAGATTACCATCCGAGTGCCGGCGGGGAAGAGGTTCAAATAGCTTCGGCTATCACTTCCTTATGTCCGGTCGTGATGGTCAAGCGGATTAAGGTGTCCCTGTACATACCAGTTGCGTTGATCCTGGCAGTATGGGTTCGAGTCACTTCTGGGGTGTGAGTTTTCAGTTGCATATAGTCCTGTGGACCATTCAGGCTTGTTCGCATTTGTGTTTCTCACGTGTTGCCCCAAAAAATGAGGTGATTTGATAAAATGCTATGCCCAAGATTACCATCCGAGTGCCGGCGGGGAAGTGGTTCAAATAGCTTCGGCTATCACTTCCTTATGTCCGGTCGTGATGGTCAAGTGGATTAAGGCGTCCCTGTACATACCAGTTGCATTGCTCCTGGCAGTATGGGTTCGGGTCACTTCTGGGGTGTGAGTTTTCAGTTGCATATAGTCCTGGGGACCATTCAGGCTTGTTCGCATTTCAATGATCAACGAGGGAGCCAGTCGGCCGAGCGAGGGAGCCGGTCGACCGAGCGGACAGCACGCTGGACTTGTGATCCTGTGGTCCCGGGTTCGATCCCGAGCGCCGGTGAGAAACAATGGGCAGAGTTTCTTTCACCCTATGCCCCTGTTACCTAGCAGTAAAATAGGTACCTGGGTGTTAGTCAGCTGTCACGGGCTGCTTCCTGGGGGTGGAGGCCTGGTCGAGTACCGGGCCGCGGGGACACTAAAAAGCCCTGAAATTATCTCAAGATAACCTCAAGATGATCTGCCTAATGTCTCTAATATTCTTAAACCCTATATTGTTTGCTGATGATACTACCCTCATCTATTCAGACCCCAACTCACATTTTCTGGGGGGAGCCCCGTCGGCTCCCCGGAGCTATCCCAGGCTGATATGCTAATTTCAGACTTTGGCATCAGTCATGTGTATGGAGTTCTTAGGCCTACCGGGGACCACGGCCAGAACCGGGCCCCCTCAGAGAGGCAAGGGGAGCAATGGCCTATAGAAGCCCCCGTGTGGTTGGAAGCATTCTATGTCTGCCATCGACCGGGACAGGCACCCAGAAAGGTAAGCGCCCCAAAACAAACCCCTATTCTGGTTAAAATTGCTACCAAAATCGAACTAGTGGATAGAACTCCCAAACAGAAAAACAAGCAAACTAGTGTGACGTCACACGTCACCGCGCCGCTGTCTGCGCAGCTCCCCCCTCCCCGGGAGGGGGAAGGTGGAGCCCCAGACCTCCAACGCCGGCTATCCACCCATCAGTTCTTCGGCTGATGCTATAGGCACCGGTTATGTGCTCCGGCTCCAGTGGTTGTTTCAGCACTGCACCTAGAGTGTGGTGTCTGTTTTCTAGGTGGTGCGCGAGCCGGGAGTGATTCTCCAGTACTCGGGCTGCATGCGCCTAGGGTTCCCTTCCCTAGGTGCCCTGTAAGTACTGCCCTTGGGACTTGGGGCCACCTTCCACAAGTTCCTTGGGGTCTGCCCCTGCTAGGCCGTTTACTGCTTGGTTTTCGGCCGCTCTTTGTGTGCTCGGGTGTTCTGTCTCACTTGTTCGCCTTAGAGTAAGGGGCAGTTTTTGCACTGGTGGGGCGCAGGGTACTGTGCAGCGTGTCTTTTCCCAATCATAGCGGCCGGCTCTGTTCCGCTTGGGTACGCTGTCCTCTTGCGGGGTTTTCTTTTTCTTTTTGTTTATCTACCTGGTGGGGGGGTCTGCCTTCGTTCTTGCCCCTGGTGTCCCTTGTGTTCTGAGTTTTCTGGTGGTACCCCCTGCTAGGTCCCCGTGAGTGTACACGTCCCGGGGGTTCAGCTCTTAGGAAGTTGTTTGGTAGTATTGGGTGCCGGTTAGCAGTACCCTGCCTGGGAATACCTGAGCGCGAGTCCTCTTATAGTAAACGCTCGGGACCCTGGGAAACCCCTGGGGGCGCGTGGGTCCGATGGATGTGACCCCAGAGCCCCCCCCTCGCTTCCAGCGAGTTTGAGGGTTGCTCACCCCTTGTCTCTGGGTGACTCTCTGTTTTGCCTCCGTCTGCTGCCTGTGGGGTCGGTGACACCTTCGACCCGGAGTCCTGCGAGTTTGTTGCTCGTTATGGCTCGGTTACCCAGTTGTGCTCAGCTGGTGCGGGCAGCAGAGGCGTTGCACTTGAGCCTTGGTGGTGGCAACGCTCTCGTGGTAACTCCCCGGGAGCCCGGGGCTGCCCCGTTTTGGTTCTTGTTTTTCCTCTGGATTCCCCTTCCTGCCTGCATCCGGTTCCTTACCGTCTGTAGGTTCAGGGCGGGGTTTGGTGGTGTTGAGACTCGGGCAGTCTCGGGGTAATCTCCTTCAGGGGAGACGGGGACATTCGAGCCGGTTCCTCCAGCCGTGTTGTAAGAGTCTGCCAGTGGGCTCCCTTCCTTAGTGTTTTCACGGCTGTCCCCGGTTTTCTGGTACGGCCGGGGNACTCCCCTTCCGCCTCTTGCAATCGTTGGGTTCGTTCCTCCGGGAATCTTGTCTTGGTGCTGCGTCCCAGCTTCCTCTTGGGGTTTTCGGGTTCCGTGCCTTGGCCCTCCCGAGCCTTCTTATCTTGAGGTTATCTTGAGATGATTTCGGTGCTTTTTTAGTGTCCCAACGGCCCGGTCCTGACCAGACCTCCACCCCCAGGAAGCACCCCCAGCTGACTAACATCCAGGTACCTGTTTTAACTGCTAGGTAACAGGGGCATAGGGTGAAAGAAACTCTGCCCATTGTTTCTCGCCGACGCCTGGGATCCAACCCAGGACCACAGGATCAGAAGTCCAGCGTGCTGTCCGCTCAGCCGACCGGCTCCCTCCATCGAGCCTTCGCTCGATGTGTTCACGGACGGGTCATCTCTCCTGGGGCTTTGTGACCAGTGCTCACCAAGTCGGCCGGGGTTGGAGTTGTCCGTCCGTCGGCTCACAGCACAGTTCAGGAGTTCGTGGCTGTCTGGTTTGCGCTTCGGAGGGTTTGGGTCACTCGGTGCTCTACCATCGGCTCCGTTCGGACTGTTCTCTGGCGGTTCTTGCTGGAACCACAGGGTTTCTCTTAGGTGTTGACCTTTGGGGTTGGTTCCTTAGTGTGGCTCGTTTGCTGGATTCTCGGGGTTTGGCTAACCGTGAGGTTCATGTCCAGGTGTGTCCTGCGTCCTGGCTGACAGCTGTCTCGGTTCATTCCTCTGTTCACGGATTGGCCAGTCGTTGCCGACTCGTTTTGTTGGCTCTGCCGGACGTATGGACTCCTGGCCATGGACATCTTCGAGCCGGCGTGGTCTATGCGTCGCCCATTTTATGTGGCACCCTTACCCGCCTGCGAGGCGTTAACGTTGGATGCCTTTCGGCATAACTGGTCGAGGTGGGTACCTGTTCCTCTTCTCCCGGTCCAGCTGTTGCTTCGGGTTCTGGCTCGGTTGCAGCCCATTCCCATGAGAGCAGTCCTTATGGTTTCTTGGTGGCCAGCCCAGCTTTATTTTCAGACGCTGCTTGATAGGTGTCCAAACCCGGGGCGTTTTCCCGCGGCTCGGCCTCTTTCGGCAGGTCGGATTGGTCCTGTACGTGACTGGTTCGGCCTTCTCCTCGGCTCTTTGCGTCTGGTATTTTGACGTGGGTATCACCATCTCTGGTGTTCAGGTGGCTTTGTTGACGGTGTCCCACCTGCGAGCTTCGTCTTGGCGACAGTATGACGTTCCTGGTGTTTCTATGCACTTTTTCTTGCTCTTCGTAGGTTGTCGTCTCTTTCGCATCGGGTTGTCTTGTCCTTGCTTCAGTTTTCAGGACTACAGTTATTTGATGTTTTTACTGTCGCCTCGTTTTGTGCGGCGCTGGCGGAGCCGCTCCGGCTTGCATTCAGGGTGGACTTCACATCTGCCCCGTTTCGTACACTTTCTCGTGTTTTGTTTCACCTCCGGCCTGCTCATGCGTCGCCTGAGCCGTCCTGGTCCTTGATCAGGGTTCCTTCTTATCTTCTCCTCAGTTTGTGGTAGCCCCTTCGGTTCAGGTTTCTGCTCTTTGGTACTGGTGGTCGATTTGTACGTGTGCAGCCTTTCTCCGTCCTGGCGACGGTCGAGACGGCTGCTTTCCGGGAGGGGTTCTTGGGTTATTGATGCTTGTTGGTTTGGCCGGGGGTGCGTCCTGTGTTGTCCGGTTATGCTTTTTGCTGTTACCTGCGTACCGAGTCTGGGGATGTGCTGTGGTTGATCCGGTTCCCCTCGTTGCCTGTTTTTAGGGCTCAGGTCTCCCAGGTCGTCCACAGAGTTTTTCAGTCTTCCAGCCTGCGGTCTGTCTTTGCGCCCGTGCTGTTCAGGCGTTTGCAGCTTTTGCTGCTGTGTTGGTGACATCTAGGGCTCATTTCGGGCGCAGGGATTTGAGGGTCGCACAGGTTCTTGGCCACCCATTCTTTATGTGCGTTTTCTCCTATGCGTTCTTGTTGCCTTCGGTTGCAACCTGTTGTCTCGGCTTCGCGTTGCGGAGTTTGTGGCGGCTGCCTCCTGGGTTAGCCATTTCTTTTCCTTCTCTTTGGGTATGAAGCTGCAGGGAGCCGTAGGGGCTCCCCACAGAAAACCAGCGTTGAATGTAATGAAACTCCATTTTCTGGGTGAGCCTCGGAGGCTCCCTGGCAACCCTCCCTCCCACCGGTTGGCGTTTTTTTTTGCATTGGTTGAAGCTTAGCTTCCGAACTGAAGCTTGGCAGCCGGCGCGGTAGGTCCGGGGCTCTCCCCTCCCCCTCTCGGGGCGGGGAGGGCTGCGCGGACGATTGGCGCGGCAGTAAAGTGTGATGTTTGCTGGTTTGCTTGTTTCCTTGTGATTGTAAGGAGTTTCTACCTCTCTGTTCGTTTTTTTGTTTTAGTTTTCTGGGGGGAGCCCCTACGGCTCCCCGGAGCTATCCATGGCTGATATGGATACCCTAACTATTTTGCATCAGTCGATGTGGGTGGAGTTCTAGGCCTACCGGGGACCACGAGCCAGAACCTGGCCCCCTCAGAGAGGCACGGGGAGCAATGGCCCATAGAAATGCACATGTGATTTGGAGCATTCTATATCTGCCATCGACCGGGACAGGCACCCAGAAAGGTAAGCGCCACAAAACAAACCCCTATTCTGGTTAACCACAAAATTGACAAACGAGTGGACAGAACTCCCCCAGGAAAACGAACTAACAAGCATGACGTCACACGAGCCGCGCCGCATGTCTGCGCAGCTCCCCCCTCCCCGGGAGGGGGAAGGGGGAGCCCCAGACCCCCGCGCCGGCTATCCCCACCCAGTTCCTCGGCTGATGGGATCTTGCACGGTCGTGTGGCTCCAGCTCCGGTCTTGTTTCAGTGCTGTGACTTGTTTTCAGTGCTGCTCTTACGGTGGTCGTGTGAGCTGGGAGTAGTATTCTCAGGTACTCGGGCTGCATGTGCTTAGGGTCACCTTCCCTGAGTGCCCTGTAAGTACCGCCCTTGGGGCTTGGGGTTATCTTCCACAAGTCACCTCGGGTCTACCTCTGTTGGCTTTTCGCTGCTTGGCGTTTGGCCGCCCCGAGTGTTTGGGAGTTTTACTCCCTTGTTACCTTGGGGTAAGTGGTAGTTATAGCACTGGTGGGGCGCAGGGCACTGCGTAGCTAGTTTTCACCTATGACAGCGGCCGGCTCTGTTCCCTCTGGGTACGTTGTCCACTTGTGTGGTTTTTCTTTTATATTTGTTTGTGCCTGGTAGGGGGGTCTGCCTTGTCCCCATCCCCCTTATGTTAGGTTCGTTTGTGTGGTGGCACCCCCTGCTTCGCCCTCGCGAGTGGACACGTCCCGTGGGTTCAGCTTTAGCAGTTTGCTTGGTAGTTTGGGGCGCCGGTTAGCAGTGCCCTGCCTGGGATAACCCTTAGCAGACCCAGTCTAGGGGCCCTGGAAAACCCCCCGGGGGCTCTCGGGTCCGATTGTGGAGACCCTTGCGTCCCCTCTCGCTTTGTGCGAGTTGAGGGTTGCTCTGTCCCTTTGTCTCAGGGTGACTCTCCTTGTTTTTGCCTCCGTCATGCTGCCTGTTGGGTCGGTGACACATTCGACCCTGAGTCCTGCGAGCTTTGTTGCTTGTTCGTGACTCCCGTCACCCAGTCTGCTGATGAATTCCCGTGGGTGCAGGCAGCTCGCGCGTTGCAGGGTAGGTTGGTTGCAACGCGCTCAGGTTTGTCGCTTCCCCGGACGCCCCGATGCTGCCCCACTTGTGTAGGGACACATTTGGGGGTTTTGGTCGTTTTCGGCCTTGGTTCTTCCACGCCCCTTGATTTCCCCCTCCTGCTTCCGGCCCCTACGCATCTGTAGGCTTTGGGGTCGGGGCGGGGTTCGAGGTTCTGAGACTTGGGCAGTTTCGGGGGTTGCCCCGTCCGGGGTGGCTGCGGAGGCATTCGAGTCTGTTCCTCCTGCCGATGCTCCGGGGTCTGACCAGTGGGCCCCTTCTCTTCCAGCTCTCTCGGCTGCCCCGGCTTTTTCTTGTGGGGCCGGGGCTTTGGAGGTCGACTCGGCCCGGGGCCTAGTGTAGAGGCTCCTGGGGTTGGGGAGGAGCGACCTTGGGGGGCTTTGTGCTCCATTGCGCCCCGCCTGGATTCCGTCCTTCTGAGCGGGGCTTACTGTTGCGAGGAGTGGGGTTTTTCTTTCCCCCCTCTGCGTACGACTTGGGCTTGGGTTCTGCTCCTCCCCGGGTTCGGTTCCGTGTCCCTGTGGTTCCTTCGGTTCCGTCTTCCGGAGTTTTTCGGCTAACCGCATCTCTTCGTCTGCGGTGCCGTTGGCCTTTGCGGCTTACCTCCTGCGTGTCCCGGAAATTGTAGCAGTTTTAGGCTACTTGTAGCAGTATTGGGCAATTGTAGCAGTATTGGGCTACTTGTAGCA
>WNGS01158533.1:29118-45402 GCA_020271785.1 Procambarus virginalis
TGTGGTGTATGGCCTCCACCAGTGTGTGTATGGCCTCCACCAGTGTATGGCCTCCACCAGTGTGGTGTATGGCCTCCACCAGTGTGTGTATGGCCTCCACCAGTGTGGTGTATGGCCTCCACCAGTGTGGTGTATGGCCTCCACCAGTGTGGTGTATGGCCTCCACCAGTGTATGGCCTCCACCAGTGTGGTGTATGGCCTCCACCAGTGTGGTGTATGGCCTCCACCAGTGTGGTGTATGGCCTCCACCAGTGTGGTGTATGGCCTCCACCAGTGTGGTGTATGGCCTCCACCAGTGTGGTGTATGGCCTCCACCAGTGTGGTGTATGGCCTCCACCAGTGTGGTGTATGGCCTCCACCAGTGTGGTGTATGGCCTCCACCAGTGTGGTGTATGGCCTCCACCAGTGTGGTGTATGGCCTCCACCAGTGTGGTGTATGGCCTCCACCAGTGTGGTGTATGGCCTCCACCAGTGTGGTGTATGGCCTCCACCAGTGTGGTGTATGGCCTCCACCAGTGTGGTGTATGGCCTCCACCAGTGTATGGCCTCCACCAGTGTGGTGTATGGCCTCCACCAGTGTGTATGGCCTCCACCAGTGTGGTGTATGGCCTCCACCAGTGTATGGCCTCCACCAGTGTGGTGTATGGCCTCCACCAGTGTATGGCCTCCACCAGTGTGGTGTATGGCCTCCACCAGTGTGGTGTATGGCCTCCACCAGTGTGGTGTATGGCCTCCACCAGTGTGGTGTATGGCCTCCACCAGTGTGGTGTATGGCCTCCACCAGTGTGGTGTATGGCCTCCACCAGTGTGGTGTATGGCCTCCACCAGTGTGGTGTATGGCCTCCACCAGTGTGGTGTATGGCCTCCACCAGTGTGGTGTATGGCCTCCACCAGTGTGGTGTATGGCCTCCACCAGTGTGGTGTATGGCCTCCACCAGTGTGGTGTATGGCCTCCACCAGTGTGGTGTATGGCCTCCACCAGTGTGGTGTATGGCCTCCACCAGTGTGGTGTATGGCCTCCACCAGTGTGGTGTATGGCCTCCACCAGTGTGGTGTATGGCCTCCACCAGTGTGGTGTATGGCCTCCACCAGTGTATGGCCTCCACCAGTGTGGTGTATGGCCTCCACCAGTGTGGTGTATGGCCTCCACCAGTGTATGGCCTCCACCAGTGTGGTGTATGGCCTCCACCAGTGTATGGCCTCCACCAGTGTGGTGTATGGCCTCCACCAGTGTATGGCCTCCACCAGTGTGGTGTATGGCCTCCACCAGTGTATGGCCTCCACCAGTGTGGTGTATGGCCTCCACCAGTGTATGGCCTCCACCAGTGTGGTGTATGGCCTCCACCAGTGTGGTGTATGGCCTCCACCAGTGTGGTGTATGGCCTCCACCAGTGTGGTGTATGGCCTCCACCAGTGTGGTGTATGGCCTCCACCAGTGTGGTGTATGGCCTCCACCAGTGTGGTGTATGGCCTCCACCAGTGTGGTGTATGGCCTCCACCAGTGTGGTGTATGGCCTCCATCAGTGTGGTGTATGGCCTCCACCAGTGTGGTGTATGGCCTCCACCAGTGTGGTGTATGGCCTCCACCAGTATGGTGTATGGCCTCCACCAGTGTGGTGTATGGCCTCCACCAGTGTGGTGTATGGCCTCCACCAGTGTGGTGTATGGCCTCCACCAGTGTCGTGTATGGCCATTATTAATAATATTTATTAATATAATTATTTATTAATATAATTATTAATATAATAGTCTATTAATAATAGATTTAATAAACATAATAAATAAACAAATAATAGATTTGAATTGAAATTGTCAATTTTTTTGATATAACTGCAATCAGATTAATGAAATATATGCGAAGGTTAATTCTGCATTTGATTGCAGTATCTAAAAATAGGGTAAAATAGGGCAGGAGATTACCAAGTGCCCGAGCATACACCTTCACTTTACAGTTCTAATTATTACAATAGTTTTATAATGGAGTTATTGGCGTAAATTTATGCAGGTTGATTACAGCAGATGATACCAACCTGTACCGCCCTTTGTAGCTCTCTCCAGACCACAAGCTTAGGTCTCGACGTGTCCACTACCACCCACGAGACGGGTAAGGTGTCCACTACCACCCACGAGACGGGTAAGGTGTCCACTACCACCCACGAGACGGGTAAGGTGTCCACTACCACCCACGAGACGGGTAAGGTGTCCACTACCACCCACGAGACGGGTAAGGTGTCCACTACCACCCACGAGACGGGTAAGGTGTCCACTACCACCCACGAGACGGGTAAGGTGTCCACTACCACCCACGAGACGGGTAAGGTGTCCACTACCACCCACGAGACGGGTAAAGTGTCCACTACCACCCACGAGACGGGTAAAGTGTCCACTACCACCCACGAGACGGTTAAGGTGTCCACTACCACCCACGAGACGGGTAAGGTGTCCACTACCACCCACGAGACGGGTAAGGTGTCAACTACCACCCACGAGACGGGTAAGGTGTCCACTACCACCCACGAGACGGGTAAGGTGTCCATTACCACCCACGAGACGGGTAAGGTGTCCACTACCACCCACGAGATGGGTAAGGTGTCCCACTACCGCCCACGAAATGGGTAAGGTGTCCACTACCGCCCACGAGATGGGTAAGGTGTCACACTACCGCCCACGAGATGGGTAAGGTGTCCCACTACAGCCCACGAGATGGGTAAGGTGTCCCACTACCACCCACGAGATGGGTAAGGTGTCCCACTACCACCCACGAGATGGGTAAGGTGTCCACTACCACCCACGAGATAGGCATGGTGTCCACTACCACCCACGAGATGGGCATGGTGTCCACTACCACCCACGAGATGGGTAAGGTGTCCACTACCACCCACGAGATAGGCATGGTGTCCACTACCACCCACGAGATGGGCATGGTGTCCACTACCACCCACGAGATGGGTAAGGTGTCCCACTACCACCCACGAGATGGGTAAGGTGTCCCACTACCACCCACGAGATGGGTAAGGTGTCCACTACCACCCACGAGATAGGCATGATGTCCACTACCACCCACGAGATGGGCATGGTGTCCACTACCACCCACGAGATGGGTAAGGTGTCCACTACCACCCACGAGATAGGCATGGTGTCCACTACCACCACGAGATGGGCATGGTGTCCACTACCACCCACGAGATGGTCATTGTGTCCACTACCACCCACGAGATGGCATGGTGTCCACTACCACCCACGAGATGGGTAAGGTGTCCACTACCACCCACGAGATGGGCATGGTGTCCACTACCACCCACGAGATGGGCATGGTGTCCACTACCACCACGAGATAGGCATGGTGTCCACTACCACCCACGAGATGGGCATGGTGTCCACTACCACCCACGAGATGGGCATGGTGTCCACTACCACCCACGAGATGGCATGGTGTCCACTACCGCCCACGAGATGGGCATGGTGTCCACTACCACCCACGAGACGGGCATGGTGTCCACTACCCACGAGACGGCCATGGTGTCCACTACCATCCACGAGATGGGCATGGTGTCCACTACCACCCACGAGATGGGCATGGTGTCCACTACCACCCACGAGATGGGCATGGTGTCCACTACACCCCCAGGAGACGGGCATGGTGTCCACTACCACCCACGAGATGAGCATGGTGTCCACTACCGCCCACGAGATGGGCATGGTGTCCACTACCACCCACGAGATGGGCAGGTGTCCACTACCACCCACGAGATGGGNCTCCACCAGTGTGGTGTATGGCCTCCACCAGTGTGGTGTATGGCCTCCACCAGTGTGGTGTATGGCCTCCACCAGTGTGGTGTATGGCCTCCACCAGTGTATGGCCTCCACCAGTGTGGTGTATGGCCTCCACCAGTGTGGTGTATGGCCTCCACCAGTGTGGTGTATGGCCTCCACCAGTGTGGTGTATGGCCTCCACCAGTGTGGTTATGGCCTCCACCAGTGTGGTGTATGGCCTCCACCAGTGTGGTGTATGGCCTCCACCAGTGTGGTGTATGGCCTCCACCAGTGTGGTGTATGGCCTCCACCAGTGTGGTGTATGGCCTCACCAGTGTGGTGTATGGCCTCCACCAGTGTGGTGTATGGCCTCCACCAGTGTGGTGTATGGCCTCCACCAGTGTGGTGTATGGCCTCCACCAGTGTGGTGTATGGCCTCCACCAGTGTGGTGTATGGCCTCCACCAGTGTATGGCCTCCACCAGTGTATGGCCTCCACCAGTGTGGTGTATGGCCTCCACCAGTGTATGGCCTCCACCAGTGTGGTGTATGGCCTCCACCAGTGTATGGCCTCCACCAGTGTGGTGTATGGCCTCCACCAGTGTATGGCCTCCACCAGTGTATGGCCTCCACCAGTGTGGTGTATGGCCTCCACCAGTGTATGGCCTCCACCAGTGTGGTGTATGGCCACCACCAGTGTGGTGTATGGCCTCCACCAGTGTGGTGTATGGCCTCCACCAGTGTGGTGTATGGCCTCCACCAGTGTATGGCCTCCACCAGTGTGGTGTATGGCCTCCACCAGTGTGGTGTATGGCCTCCACCAGTGTGGTGTATGGCCTCCACCAGTGTGGTGTATGGCCTCCACCAGTGTGGTGTATGGCCTCCACCAGTGTATGGCCTCCACCAGTGTGGTGTATGGCCTCCACCAGTGTGGTGTATGGCCTCCACCAGTGTGGTGTATGGCCTCCACCAGTGTGGTGTATGGCCTCCACCAGTGTGGTGTATGGCCTCCACCAGTGTGGTGTATGGCCTCCACCAGTGTGGTGTATGGCCTCCACCAGTGTGGTGTATGGCCTCCACCAGTGTGGTGTATGGCCTCCACCAGTGTGGTGTATGGCCTCCACCAGTGTGGTGTATGGCCTCCACCAGTGTGGTGTATGGCCTCCACCAGTGTGGTGTATGGCCTCCACCAGTGTGGTGTATGGCCTCCACCAGTGTGGTGTATGGCCTCCACCAGTGTGGTGTATGGCCTCCACCAGTGTATGGCCTCCACCAGTGTGGTGTATGGCCTCCACCAGTGTATGGCCTCCACCAGTGTGGTGTATGGCCTCCACCAGTGTATGGCCTCCACCAGTGTGGTGTATGGCCTCCACCAGTGTATGGCCTCCACCAGTGTATGGCCTCCACCAGTGTGGTGTATGGCCTCCACCAGTGTGGTGTATGGCCTCCACCAGTGTGGTGTATGGCCTCCACCAGTGTGGTGTATGGCCTCCACCAGTGTGGTGTATGGCCTCCACCAGTGTGGTGTATGGCCTCCACCAGTGTGGTGTATGGCCTCCACCAGTGTGGTGTATGGCCTCCACCAGTGTGGTGTATGGCCTCCACCAGTGTGGTGTATGGCCTCCACCAGTGTGGTGTATGGCCTCCACCAGTGTGGTGTATGGCCTCCACCAGTGTATGGCCTCCACCAGTGTGGTGTATGGCCTCCACCAGTGTGGTGTATGGCCTCCACCAGTGTATGGCCTCCACCAGTGTGGTGTATGGCCTCCACCAGTGTGGTGTATGGCCTCCACCAGTGTGGTGTATGGCCTCCACCAGTGTATGGCCTCCACCAGTGTGGTGTATGGCCTCCACCAGTGTGGTGTATGGCCTCCACCAGTGTGGTGTATGGCCTCCACCAGTGTGGTGTATGGCCTCCACCAGTGTGGTGTATGGCCTCCACCAGTGTGGTGTATGGCCTCCACCAGTGTGGTGTATGGCCTCCACCAGTGTGGTGTATGGCCTCCACCAGTGTGGTGTATGGCCTCCACCAGTGTGGTGTATGGCCTCCACCAGTGTGGTGTATGGCCTCCACCAGTGTGGTGTATGGCCTCCACCAGTGTGGTGTATGGCCTCCACCAGTGTGGTGTATGGCCTCCACCAGTGTGGTGTATGGCCTCCACCAGTGTGGTGTATGGCCTCCACCAGTGTGGTGTATGGCCTCCACCAGTGTGGTGTATGGCCTCCACCAGTGTGGTGTATGGCCTCCACCAGTGTGGTGTATGGCCTCCACCAGTGTGGTGTATGGCCTCCACCAGTGTGGTGTATGGCCTCCACCAGTGTGGTGTATGGCCTCCACCAGTGTGGTGTATGGCCTCCACCAGTGTGGTGTATGGCCTCCACCAGTGTGGTGTATGGCCTCCACCAGTGTGGTGTATGGCCTCCACCAGTGTGGTGTATGGCCTCCACCAGTGTGGTGTATGGCCTCCACCAGTGTGGTGTATGGCCTCCACCAGTGTGGTGTATGGCCTCCACCAGTGTGGTGTATGGCCTCCACCAGTGTGGTGTATGGCCTCCACCAGTGTGGTGTATGGCCTCCACCAGTGTGGTGTATGGCCTCCACCAGTGTGGTGTATGGCCTCCACCAGTGTGGTGTATGGCCTCCACCAGTGTGGTGTATGGCCTCCACCAGTGGGGTGTATGGCCTCCATCAGTGTATGGCCTCCACCAGTGTGGTGTATGGCCTCCACCAGTGTGTTGTATGGCCTCCACCAGTGTATGGCCTCCACCAGTGTGGTGTATGGCCTCCACCAGTGTGGTGTATGGCCTCCACCAGTGTGGTGTATGGCCTCCACCAGTGTATGGCCTCCACCAGTGTGGTGTATGGCCTCCACCAGTGTGGTGTATGGCCTCCACCAGTGTGGTGTATGGCCTCCACCAGTGTGGTGTATGGCCTCCACCAGTGTGGTGTATGGCCTCCACCAGTGTGGTGTATGGCCTCCACCAGTGTGGTGTATGGCCTCCACCAGTGTGGTGTATGGCCTCCACCAGTGTGGTGTATGGCCTCCACCAGTGTGGTGTATGGCCTCCACCAGTGTATGGCCTCCACCAGTGTGGTGTATGGCCTCCACCAGTGTGGTGTATGGCCTCCACCAGTGTGGTGTATGGCCTCCACCAGTGTATGGCCTCCACCAGTGTGGTGTATGGCCTCCACCAGTGTGGTGTATGGCCTCCACCAGTGTGGTGTATGGCCTCCACCAGTGTGGTGTATGGCCTCCACCAGTGTGGTGTATGGCCTCCACCAGTGTGGTGTATGGCCTCCACCAGTGTGGTGTATGGCCTCCACCAGTGTGGTGTATGGCCTCCACCAGTGTGGTGTATGGCCTCCACCAGTGTGGTGTATGGCCTCCACCAGTGTGGTGTATGGCCTCCACCAGTGTGGTGTATGGCCTCCACCAGTGTGGTGTATGGCCTCCACCAGTGTGGTGTATGGCCTCCAGTGTGGTGTATGGCCTCCACCAGTGTGGTGTATGGCCTCCACCAGTGTGGTGTATGGCCTCCACCAGTGTGGTGTATGGCCTCCACCAGTGTGGTGTATGGCCTCCACCAGTGTGGTGTATGGCCTCCACCAGTGTATGGCCTCCACCAGTGTGGTGTATGGCCTCCACCAGTGTGGTGTATGGCCTCCACCAGTGTGGTGTATGGCCTCCACCAGTGTGGTGTATGGCCTCCACCAGTGTGGTGTATGGCCTCCACCAGTGTGGTGTATGGCCTCCACCAGTGTGGTGTATGGCCTCCACCAGTGTGGTGTATGGCCTCCACCAGTGTGGTGTATGGCCTCCACCAGTGTGGTGTATGGCCTCCACCAGTGTGGTGTATGGCCTCCACCAGTGTGGTGTATGGCCTCCACCAGTGTGGTGTATGGCCTCCACCAGTGTGGTGTATGGCCTCCACCAGTGTGGTGTATGGCCTCCACCAGTGTGGTGTATGGCCTCCACCAGTGTGGTGTATGGCCTCCACCAGTGTGGTGTATGGCCTCCACCAGTGTGGTGTATGGCCTCCACCAGTGTGGTGTATGGCCTCCACCAGTGTGGTGTATGGCCTCCACCAGTGTGGTGTATGGCCTCCACCAGTGTGGTGTATGGCCTCCACCAGTGTGGTGTATGGCCTCCACCAGTGTGGTGTATGGCCTCCACCAGTGTGGTGTATGGCCTCCACCAGTGTGGTGTATGGCCTCCACCAGTGTGGTGTATGGCCTCCACCAGTGTGGTGTATGGCCTCCACCAGTGTGGTGTATGGCCTCCACCAGTGTGGTGTATGGCCTCCACCAGTGTGGTGTATGGCCTCCACCAGTGTGGTGTATGGCCTCCACCAGTGTGGTGTATGGCCTCCACCAGTGTGGTGTATGGCCTCCACCAGTGTGGTGTATGGCCTCCACCAGTGTATGGCCTCCACCAGTGTGGTGTATGGCCTCCACCAGTGTGGTGTATGGCCTCCACCAGTGTGGTGTATGGCCTCCACCAGTGTGGTGTATGGCCTCCACCAGTGTATGGCCTCCACCAGTGTGGTGTATGGCCTCCACCAGTGTATGGCCTCCACCAGTGTATGGCCTCCACCAGTGTGGTGTATGGCCTCCACCAGTGTGGTGTATGGCCTCCACCAGTGTGGTGTATGGCCTCCACCAGTGTGGTGTATGGCCTCCACCAGTGTGGTGTATGGCCTCCACCAGTGTGGTGTATGGCCTCCACCAGTGTGGTGTATGGCCTCCACCAGTGTGGTGTATGGCCTCCACCAGTGTATGGCCTCCACCAGTGTGGTGTATGGCCTCCACCAGTGTGGTGTATGGCCTCCACCAGTGTGGTGTATGGCCTCCACCAGTGTATGGCCTCCACCAGTGTGGTGTATGGCCTCCACCAGTGTGGTGTATGGCCTCCACCAGTGTATAGCCTCCACCAGTGTGGTGTATGGCCTCCACCAGTGTATGCCTCCACCAGTGTGGTGTATGGCCTCCACCAGTGTGGTGTATGGCCTCCACCAGTGTGGTGTATGGCCTCCACCAGTGTGGTGTATGGCCTCCACCAGTGTGGTGTATGGCCTCCACCAGTGTGGTGTATGGCCTCCACCAGTGTGGTGTATGGCCTCCACCAGTGTGGTGTATGGCCTCCACCAGTGTGGTGTATGGCCTCCACCAGTGTGGTGTATGGCCTCCACCAGTGTGGTGTATGGCCTCCACCAGTGTGGTGTATGGCCTCCACCAGTGTGGTGTATGGCCTCCACCAGTGTGGTGTATGGCCTCCACCAGTGTGGTGTATGGCCTCCACCAGTGTGGTGTATGGCCTCCACCAGTGTGGTGTATGGCCTCCACCAGTGTTGTGTATGGCCTCCACCAGTGTGGTGTATGGCCTCCACCAGTGTGGTGTATGGCCTCCACCAGTGTGGTGTATGGCCTCCACCAGTGTGGTGTATGGCCTCCACCAGTGTGGTGTATGGCCTCCACCAGTGTGGTGTATGGCCTCCACCAGTGTGGTGTATGGCCTCCACCAGTGTGGTGTATGGCCTCCACCAGTGTATGGCCTCCACCAGTGTATGGCCTCCACCAGTGTGGTGTATGGCCTCCACCAGTGTGGTGTATGGCCTCCACCAGTGTGGTGTATGGCCTCCACCAGTGTGGTGTATGGCCTCCACCAGTGTGGTGTATGGCCTCCACCAGTGTGGTGTATGGCCTCCACCAGTGTGGTGTATGGCCTCCACCAGTGTGGTGTATGGCCTCCACCAGTGTGGTGTATGGCCTCCACAGTGTGGTGTATGGCCTCCACCAGTGTGGTGTATGGCCTCCACCAGTGTGGTGTATGGCCTCCACCAGTGTGGTGTATGGCCTCCACCAGTGTGGTGTATGGCCTCCACCAGTGTGGTGTATGGCCTCCACCAGTGTATGGCCTCCACCAGTGTGGTGTATGGCCTCCACCAGTGTGGTGTATGGCCTCCACCAGTGTGGTGTATGGCCTCCACCAGTGTGGTGTATGGCCTCCACCAGTGTGGTGTATGGCCTCCACCAGTGTGGTGTATGGCCTCCACCAGTGTGGTGTATGGCCTCCACCAGTGTGGTGTATGGCCTCCACCAGTGTGGTGTATGGCCTCCACCAGTGTGGTGTATGGCCTCCACCAGTGTATGGCCTCCACCAGTGTGGTGTATGGCCTCCACCAGTGTGGTGTATGGCCTCCACCAGTGTGGTGTATGGCCTCCACCAGTGTGGTGTATGGCCTCCACCAGTGTATGGCCTCCACCAGTGTGGTGTATGGCCTCCACCAGTGTATGGCCTCCACCAGTGTATGGCCTCCACCAGTGTGGTGTATGGCCTCCACCAGTGTGGTGTATGGCCTCCACCAGTGTGGTGTATGGCCTCCACCAGTGTGGTGTATGGCCTCCACCAGTGTGGTGTATGGCCTCCACCAGTGTGGTGTATGGCCTCCACCAGTGTGGTGTATGGCCTCCACCAGTGTGGTGTATGGCCTCCATCAGTGTATGGCCTCCACCAGTGTGGTGTATGGCCTCCACCAGTGTGGTGTATGGCCTCCACCAGTGTGGTGTATGGCCTCCACCAGTGTGGTGTATGGCCTCCACCAGTGTGGTGTATGGCCTCCACCAGTGTGGTGTATGGCCTCCACCAGTGTATGGCCTCCACCAGTGTGGTGTATGGCCTCCACCAGTGTGGTGTATGGCCTCCACCAGTGTGGTGTATGGCCTCCACCAGTGTGGTGTATGGCCTCCACCAGTGTATGGCCTCCACCAGTGTGGTGTATGGCCTCCACCAGTGTGGTGTATGGCCTCCACCAGTGTATGGCCTCCACCAGTGTGGTGTATGGCCTCCACCAGTGTGGTGTATGGCCTCCACCAGTGTGGTGTATGGCCTCCACCAGTGTATGGCCTCCACCAGTGTGGTGTATGGCCTCCACCAGTGTGGTGTATGGCCTCCACCAGTGTGGTGTATGGCCTCCACCAGTGTGGTGTATGGCCTCCACCAGTGTGGTGTATGGCCTCCACCAGTGTGGTGTATGGCCTCCAGTGTGGTGTATGGCCTCCACCAGTGTGGTGTATGGCCTCCACCAGTGTGGTGTATGGCCTCCAGTGTGGTGTATGGCCTCCACCAGTGTGGTGTATGGCCTCCACCAGTGTGGTGTATGGCCTCCACCAGTGTGGTGTATGGCCTCCACCAGTGTGGTGTATGGCCTCCACCAGTGTGGTGTATGGCCTCCACCAGTGTATGGCCTCCACCAGTGTGGTGTATGGCCTCCACCAGTGTGGTGTATGGCCTCCACCAGTGTATGGCCTCCACCAGTGTGGTGTATGGCCTCCACCAGTGTGGTGTATGGCCTCCACCAGTGTGGTGTATGGCCTCCACCAGTGTGGTGTATGGCCTCCACCAGTGTGGTGTATGGCCTCCACCAGTGTGGTGTATGGCCTCCACCAGTGTGGTGTATGGCCTCCACCAGTGTGGTGTATGGCCTCCACCAGTGTGGTGTATGGCCTCCACCAGTGTGGTGTATGGCCTCCACCAGTGTGGTGTATGGCCTCCACCAGTGTGGTGTATGGCCTCCACCAGTGTGGTGTATGGCCTCCACCATGTGGTGTATGGCCTCCACCAGTGTGGTGTATGGCCTCCACCAGTGTGGTGTATGGCCTCCACCAGTGTGGTGTATGGCCTCCACCAGTGTGGTGTATGGCCTCCACCAGTGTGGTGTATGGCCTCCACCAGTGTGGTGTATGGCCTCCACCAGTGTGGTGTATGGCCTCCACCAGTGTGGTGTATGGCCTCCACCAGTGTGGTGTATGGCCTCCACCAGTGTCGTGTATGGCCTCCACCAGTGTGGTGTATGGCATCCACCAATGTGGTGTATGGCCTCCACCAGTGTGGTGTATGGCCTCCACCAGTGTGGTGTATGGCCTCCACCAGTGTGGTGTATGGCCTCCACCAGTGTGGTGTATGGCCTCCATCAGTGTGGTGTATTGCCTCCACCAGTGTGGTGTATGGCCTCCACCAGTGTGGTGTATGGCCTCCACCAGTGTGGTGTATGGCCTCCACCAGTGTGGTGTATGGCCTCCACCAGTGTGGTGTATGGCCTCCACCAGTGTGGTGTATGGCCTCCACCAGTGTCGTGTATGGCCATTATTAATAATATTTATTAATATAACTATTTATTAATATAATTATTAATATAATAGTCTATTAATAATAGATTTAATAAACATAATAAATAAACAAATAATAGACTTGAATTGAAATTGTCAATTTTTTTGATATAACTGCAATCAGATTAATGAAATATATGCGAAGGTTAATTCTGCATTTGATTGCAGTATCTAAAAATAGGGTAAAATAGGGCAGGAGATTACCAAGTGCCCGAGCATACACCTTCACTTTACAGTTCTAATTATTACAATAGTTTTATAATGGAGTTATTGGCGTAAATTTATGCAGGTTGATTACAGCAGATGATACCAACCTGTACCGCCCTTTGTAGCTCTCTCCAGACCACAAGCTTAGGTCTCGACGTGTCCACTACCACCCACGAGACGGGTAAGGTGTCCCACTACCACCCACGAGACGGGTAAGGTGTCCACTACCACCCACGAGACGGGTAAGGTGTCCACTACCACCCACGAGACGGGTAAGGTGTCCACTACCACCCACGAGACGGGTAAGGTGTCCACTACCACCCACGAGACGGGTAAGGTGTCCACTACCACCCACGAGACGGGTAAGGTGTCCACTACCACCCACGAGACGGGTAAGGTGTCCACTACCACCCACGAGACGGGTAAGGTGTCCACTACCACCCACGAGACGGGTAAGGTGTCCACTACCACCCACGAGACGGGTAAGGTGTCCACTACCACCCACGAGATGGGCATGGTGTCCACTACCACCCACGAGATGGGTAAGGTGTCCACTACCACCCACTAGATGGGTAAGGTGTCCACTACCACCCACGAGATGGGCATGGTGTCCACTACCACCCACGAGATGGGTAACGTGTCCACTACCACCCACGAGATGGGTAAGGTGTCCCACTACCTCCCACGAAATGGGTAAGGTGTCCACTACCGCCCACGAGATGGGTAAGGTGTCACACTACCGCCCACGAGATGGGTAAGGTGTCACACTACCGCCCACGAGATGGGTAAGGTGTCACACTACCGCCCACGAGATGGGTAAGGTGTCCCACTACAGCCCACGAGATGGGTAAGGTGTCCCACTACCACCCACGAGATGGGTAAGGTGTCCATTACCCCCCACGAGATGGGTAAGGTGTCCCACTACCACCCAAGAGATGGGTAAGGTGTCCACTACCACCCACGAGATAGGCATGGTGTCCACTACCACCCACGAGATGGGCATGGCGTCCACTACCACCCACGAGATGGGCATGGTGTCCACTACCACCCACGAGATGGGTAAGGTGTCCCACTACCACTCACGAGATGGGTAAGGTGTCCCACTACCACCCACGAGATGGGTAAGGTGTCCACTACCACCCACGAGATAGGCATGATGTCCACTACCACCCACGAGATGGGCTTGGTGCCCACTACCACCCACGAGATGGGCATGGTGTCCACTACCACCTACGAGATAGGCATGGTGTCCACTACCACCCACGAGATGGGCATGGTGTCCACTACCACCCACGAGATAGGCATGGTGTCCACTACCACCCACGACATGGGCATGGTGTCCACTACCACCCACGAGATGGGCATTGTGTCCACTACCACCCACGAGATGGGCATGGTGTCCACTACCACCCACGAGATGGGTAAGGTGTCCACTACCACCCACGAGATAGGCATGGTGTCCACTACCACCCACGACATGGGCATGGTGTCCACTACCACCCACGAGATAGGCATGGTGTCCACTACCACCCACGAGATAGGCATGGTGTCCACTACCGCCCAGGAGACGGGCATGGTGTCCACTACCGCCCAGGAGACGGGCATGGTGTCCACTACCATCTACGAGATGGGCATAGTGTCCACAACCGCCCAGGAGACGGGCATGGTGTCCACTACCGCCCACGAGACGGGCATGGTGTCCACTACCACCCACGAGATGGGCATGGTGTCCTCTACCACCCACGAGATGGGCATGGTGTCCACTACCACCCACGAGATGGGCATGGTGTCCACTACCACCCACGAGATGGGCATGGTGTCCACTACCGCCCACGAGACGGGCATGGTGTCCACTACCGCCCACGAGACGGGCATGGTGTCCACTACCGCCCACGAGACGGGCATGGTGTCCACTACCGCCCACGAGACGGGCATGGTGTCCATTATTGCCCACGAGACGGGCATGGTGTCCACTACCGCCCACGAGACGGGCATGGTGTCCACTACCGCCCACGAGACGGGCATGGTGTCCACTACCGCCCACGAGACGGGCATGGTGTCCACTACCGCCCACGAGACGGGCATGGTGTCCACTACCGCCCACGAGACGGGCATGGTGTCCACTACCACCCACGAGACGGGCATGGTGTCCACTACCGCCCACGAGACGGGCATGGTGTCCATTTCCGCCCACGAGGTGGGCATAGTGTCCACTACCACCCACAAGACGGGTAGATGGTGTAGTTCCCTGGGGCGTGAGAACGCTCACCCCACGACCTCACCCCAGCGTTCTCAGTCTCCCCAGAGCGGCGAGAGAACGCTACTCTCACAAACGGTTGAACAGAAGAAATAACAAATAGATGAATTCATAAACAGATAAATAGGAAAGATTTATTAGCCGATGGACAGATGAACGAACTGATAGTAAGATAGACAGAGGGATAGATGAACGAAGATATAAACAGACAGAGGGACAGACCAACGAACATACATACAGGCAGAGAGACAGACCAACGAACATAGAGACAGACAGACAGATAGACCAACGAACAGAGACAGATAGGGAGGGGGGTATACTATGAAGGGAGGTAGACAGTGGGGATAACAGACAGAGGGAGAGACAGAAGGACTATGAAGGGAGGTAGACAGTGACAGAGAGAGGATGAAGCACTGACCTTAGTCTTGGGGTTGTTCTCCGGGTCAAGGGCGGTGAAGAGGTCGTTGAGAGCCCTGACCATGATGCCCGGCTGCTCGCTGCTGCCCACCATGGTGAAGGTCTTGCCCGCCCCCGTCGCACCATACGCGAACACTGTCGCGCTGAACCCCGTCATCACATCCTCCACCAGCACCTTCGTCGTGTCCTCGTACACCTCCTTCTGCAGGGTATTAAGACGGAGTGAGCAGCAGTAGTAGTGGAAAAATGGACCAGAAACCTGCAATTTTCATATTTTGGCTGCAGGCTTCTGGCCCTTAAATTATTCCTTGGGGAGTATACAGCACTCTCCCGCTATCCCTAAATTCCGTAACCTGGATGACGTGCACAGATATAGCAAACCGAATGGTCAATGACGACATTAGCCAGCTAGTCTTCATCTTCCCCTCAATAAGTCCGCTTTCCATATTTGCATATTTAATTCCATTTTCAATGATTTAATATTAAATCCCATTTTTAAAAATTGTTTCTAGTTATTAATTAATAACACTTTCGCCCGGCGATAACTCAGCATTGAGTCCTCCACAAAATAGGGGCAAGTCCGGCGAGGACTCAGCATTGAGTCCCAAGTGCGGCAACAGTAGCGTTTTTTTCGGGAAGGTCTTGCTGCGGTTTTGGACATTATATGCATATACTCTTGTAGGGAATTTCATTGCGAATACATTGATACCAAAATTAAAGTCCTAGGACCAGAATTGAGGTAATAAAGTTGAAAACAGAATACCCATTTTATTGCTCTTTATTAGCGGTCACGGGGGTAACGCTCTGTCACCTTCCCTGCTTGTTGTGGATGGTACGCTGGGGTTTTGGACTTTATATTTGCATACTCCTGTAGGGAATTTTAGTATCATTGTGTTGCGAACACAATGATACTAAAATGAAAGACTTAGGACGAGAATTGAGATGTCCAAAGTGAAGAGTGTACACATTTTATTGCTCTGGCTCGCTCCTGGGTAACACGCTCTCACTTTCTCGCCGGGCTTTTGGTCTTTATATGCATTTAGTCCTGTAGAGAATTCTATTACGAACACATTGATACCAAATTTAAAAACCTAAAACGAGAATTGAGATGACAAAGTTGAAAAGATTATACACTTTTCAGAATTATCCGCGGTCTGTCTCGCGCGCCTGCTGAACACTCAAGCCTTCCTGGGGTAGAAGGGAGGTCATGGGACCAGGGCACCAAAGTGTTTTAAATGATTTTGACGGGGTGAGTAATGTGACGGGGTGAGTATTGTGACGAGGTGAGTATTGTGACGGGGTGAGTATTGTGACGAGGTGAGTCTTGTGACGGGGTGAGTATTGTGACGGGGTGAGTATTGTGACGAGGTGAGTATTGTGACGGGGTGAGTATTGTGACGAGGTGAGTCTTCTGACGGGGTGAGTATTGTGACGGGGTGAGTATTGTGACCAGGTAAGTATTGTGACCAGGGAAATATTGTGAC
>WNGS01158537.1:0-15678 GCA_020271785.1 Procambarus virginalis
GTGGTTGGTGACACTTTGCCAGCAAGAAACTGATGCTGATGTCCTCAGGAGAGGAGAGATGCTGGTGTCCTTAGGAGAGGAGAGATGCTGGTGTCCTCAGGAGAGGAGAGATGCTGGTGTCCTCAGGAGAGGAGAGATGCTGGTGTCCTCAGGAGAGGAGAGATGCTGGTGTCCTCAGGAGAGGAGAGATGCTGGTGTCCTCAGGAGAGGAGAGATGCTGGTGTCCTCAGGAGAGGAGAGATGCTGGTGTCCTCAGGAGAGGAGAGATGCTGGTGTCCTCAGGAGAGGAGAGATGCTGGTGTCCTCAGGAGAGTAGAGATGCTGGTGTCCTCAGGAGAGGATAGATGCTGGTGTCCTCAGGGGAGGATAGATGCTGGTGTCCTCAGGGGAGGATAGATGCTGGTGTCCTCAGGGGAGGATAGATGCTGGTGTCCTCAGGGGAGGATAGATGCTGGTGTCCTCAGGAGAGAAGAGATGCTGGTGTCCTCAGCGGAGGATAGATGCTGGTGTCCTCGGGAGAGGATAGATGCTGGTGTCCTGAGGGGAGGATAGATGCTGGTGTCCTCAGGGGAGGATAGATGCTGGTGTCCTCAGGGGAGGATAGATGCTGGTGTCCTCAGGAGAGGATAGATGCTGGTGTCCTCAGGGGAGGATAGATGCTGGTGTCCTCAGGGGAGGATAGATGCTGGTGTCCTCAAGGGAGGATAGATGCTGGTGTCCTCAGGAGAGAAGAGATCCTGGTGTCCTCAGGGGAGGATAGATGCTGGTGTCCTCAGGGGAGGATAGATGCTGGTGTCCTCAGGGGAGGATAGATGCTGGTGTCCTCAGGGGAGGATAGATGCTGGTGTCCTCAGGAGAGAAGAGATGCTGGTGTCCTCAGGGGAGGATAGATGCTGGTGTCCTCAGGGGAGGATAGATGCTGGTGTCCTCAGGGGAGGATAGATGCTGGTGTCCTCAGGGGAGGATAGATGCTGGTGTCCTCAGGGAGGATAGATGCTGGTGTCCTCAGGAGAGGAGAGATGCTGGTGTCCTCAGGAGAGGATAGATGCTGGTGTCCTCAGGGGAGGATAGATGCTGGTGTCCTCAGGGGAGGATAGATGCTGGTGTCCTCAGGAGAGGAGAGATGCTGGTGTCCTCAGGGGAGGAGAGATGCTGGTGTCCTCAGGAGAGGAGAGCTGCTGGTGTCCTCAGGAGAGGATAGATGCTGGTGTCCTCAGGAGAGGATAGATGCTGGTGTCCTCAGGAGAGGAGAGATGCTGGTGTCCTCAGGAGAGGATAGATGCTGGTGTCCTCAGGAGAGGATAGATGCTGGTGTCCTCAGGAGAGGAGAGATGCTGGTGTCCTCAGGAGAGGATAGATGCTGGTGTCCTCAGGAGAGGATAGATGCTGGTGTCCTCAGGAGAGGAGAGATGCTGGTGTCCTCAGGAGAGGAGAGATGCTGGTGTCCTCAGGAGAGGATAGATGCTGGTGTCCTCAGGAGAGGATAGATGCTGGTGTCCTCAGGAGAGGATAGATGCTGGTGTCCTCAGGAGAGGAGAGATGCTGGTGTCCTCAGGAGAGGAGAGATGCTGGTGTCCTCAGGAGAGGAGAGATGCTGGTGTCCTCAGGAGAGGATAGATGCTGGTGTCCTCAGGAGAGGAGAGATGCTGGTGTCCTCAGNTCCTGGACCTATACCTGTTTCTGGTATATGTAAATGATCTCCCAGAGGGTATAGATTCGTTCCTCTCAATGTTTGCGACGATGCAAAAATTATGAGGAGGATTGAAAAGAGGATGATAGTAGGAGGCTACAAGATGACCTAGATAGACTGAGTGAATGTCCAACAAATGGCTGTTGAAGTTCATCCAAGTAAATGCAAAGTAATGAAACTAGGCAGTGGAAACAGGAGGCCAGACACAGGATACATAATAGGTGATGAAGTACTTAATGAAACAGACGAGAGAAAGATCTAGGAGTTGATATCACACCAAACTGTCTCCTGAAGCCCACATAAAGAGAATAAGTCTGCGGCATATGCGAGGCTGGCTAACATCAGAACGGCGTTCAGGAACCTGTGTAAGGAATCATTCAGAATCTTGTACACCACATATGTAAGACCAATCCTGGAGTACGCGGCCCCAGCATGGAGCCCGTACCTTGTCAAGCACAAGATGAAGGTGGAAAAGTCCAAAGGTATGCTACTAGACTAGTCCCAGAACTAAGAGCATGAGTTATGAGGAAAGGCTGCGGGAAATGCATCTTAGGACACTGGAAGACAGAAGAGTAAGGGGGGAACTGATCACAACCTACAAAATCCTCAGGGGAATGACCGGGTAAACAAGGATGAACTATTCAACACTGGAGGGGCGAACAAGGGGACACAGGTGGAAGCTGAGTACCCAAATGAGCCACAGAGACATTAGAAAGAACTTTTTCAGTGTCAGAGTAGTTAGTAAATGGAATGCACTAGGAAGTGATGTGGTGGAGGTGACTCCATACACAGTTTCAAATGTAGATATGATAGAGCCCAGTAGGCTCAGGAATCTGTACACCAGTTGATTGACAGTTGAGAGGCGGTGCCAAAGAGCCAAGCTCACCCCCGCAAGCACAATTAGGTGAGTATACACACTGCAGAATAGCAGAGCTCAACCCCTGCAAGCACAGCTAGGTTATTGAGATGATTTTGGGCTTAGTGTCCCCGCGGCCCAGTCCTCGACCAGGCTTCCACCCCTAGGAAGCAGCCAATGACAGCTGACTAACTACCAGGTACTATTTACTACTAGGTAACAGGTGCATCAGGGTCACAGAAACTCTGCCCATTGTTTCTCGTGGACGCCTGGCATCGAACCCGAACCCGGGACCACAGGATCACGCGTCCAGTGCTGTCCGCTCAGCCACCAGCTGGAGGTGAATAAACCCCTAGGATATAGCCCGTAGCAGCTGTCTATCTCCCAGGTACCTATTTACTGCTAGGTCAACAGTGCCGAGACCCTGGAATTCTGAAGTCCTTCAGAATAATTCTGGCAACACAGTTGAGTTTGAAGCCTGTGACTGAAGTCTTCAATCACAGCCTGTGAAGCCTGTGACTGAAGTCTTCAATCACAGCCTGTGAAGCCTGTGACTGAAGTCTTCAATCACAGCCTGTGAAGCCTGTGGACTAGAGGCGTGTTGCCACCTCTAAACTCTCAGGTACCCCCTCCTCACCCCCCACACATCCATCCCCCCTGCCAGTGTTTGCTAGGTACACCAAAATGATGTAATCAACATCCCCCTTTCTTTCACCAAGAGTGAAGTGAAGGTGAGGCTCTTACCCCCTCCACCTGCTTCGCCCCCCCCACTTCGCCCCCCACCAAGAGTGAAGTGAAGGGTGAGGCTCTTACCCTCCACCAGCTTCGCCCCCCCCCCCACTTCGCCCCCCACCAAGAGTGAAGTGAAGGTGAGGTTCTTACCCCCTCCACCAGCTTCGCCCCCCCCCACTTCGCCCCCCACCAAGAGTGAAGTGAAGGTGAGGTTCTTACCCCCTCCACCAGCTTCGCGCCCCCCCCCACTTCGCCCCCCACCAAGAGTGAAGTGAAGGGTGAGGTTCTTACCCCCTCCACCAGCTTCGCCCCCCCCCACTTCGCCCCCACCAAGAGTGAAGTGAAGGGTGAGGTTCTTACCCCCTCACCTGCTTCGCCCCCCCCCCCACTTCGCCCCCCACCAAGAGTGAAGTGAAGGGTGAGTTCTTACCCCTTCCACCAGCTTCGCCCCCCCCACTTACGCCACTTCGCCCCCACCAGAGTGAAGTGAAGGGTGAGGTTCTTACCCCACCTCCACCAGCTTCGCCCCCCACCAAGAGTGAAGTGAAGGGTGAGGTTCTTACCCCCTCCACCAGCTTCGCCCCCCCCAAGAGTGAAGTGAAGGGTGAGGTTCTTACCCCCCTCCACCAGCTTCGCCCCCCACCAAGAGTGAAGTGAAGGGTGAGGTTTCTTACCCCCTCCACCAGCTTCGCCCCTCCCCACTGTGTCAGGTACACTTGGGTGTCGCTACACCCCCCCCCTCCGGGTATCTGGGATTGTGGGGGTGTGAGAGTAACGACTCTTCAGCTCCATATGGCGAGGCGGAAGGAGTCCGGGCCTCGCCACTGGAGGGGGCAGTCGTCGCCACTCGCTTTCCCAGTGGTTGTTTGGCGCTGCGTGAGGGTGGTTTGGTGTTGGTGGCGAGTCCGCCCGCTGGCCGGCGTGTCAGCTGGCGGCATGGCGGCGGCTGGAAGTAGGCCGCTTCGCTGTGTAGATACTGTGGGGCTTGCTTCTCAGCTCCTGTGGACTGGCCTCTCGTAGCAGTCGCGTTACTGGACGTTTTGAAAGTGACGGTCGCCGATCTTTTAGGACTCGAGAAAATTACGTCTATGTTTATGGCGGTGAAATTTGCCACGTCAGCCGGCTATCTAGATTTTGTGCGCCGCTACAATGATGAGACGTTTCGCTACCGGATTCTGCTGTGACTGTGCGGGTGACGGATCCGTGGGGCCCGCTGACTTTTGTGAGTGTGCACGGTGTGCCAGTGGATTTCCCAGAGCAGGAACTGCGTTCCGAGTTTGCCAGGTTTGGTGCGGTGGTGACGCATCGATTCACCTTTTTACGTTCTGGGAGGCTGCAGGGACTCCGTCTTGGAGTGCGAACGCTTGGCATGCGACTCACCGTCGACATCCCTTCCCGGGTTTACATCTGCGGGCTATCCATGAGGATCTTCTATCAGGGCCAGTCACGCACCTGTTTCCGGTGTGGTAAAGAGGGCCACGTTGCGGCCGGGTGCAGCGTGCCTCGCACAGTGGAGCCTTCTGTCTTTCATGCAGCTGATTTTCCTTCCTTGCGCTCACGCAGTGCTTCGCCTGTGGATCCTCCCTCTGTGCGTGAGGGGGTGGTGGTGTGTGCGGCGCCGGTCTCTCAGCCTACCCCTTCGCCTCCGACGGATTCTTCACCTGTGCTCGTTCCTGTTCCTCTGCCCGTCCTGCTGTCATCGAGGGATCCCTCCCCTATACGAGCCCCTTCCTTGTCATCTATTGCGCCTGTCGTCTCTCCGACTCCGGTCTCCCCAGTGGATAGAGGCCTTATCCCCCATGTTGTTGCAGATGCCCTTCTGCGCAGTAGTGCGCTCCCGGTTGTGGGGCGCCCCACCGCTGGCCCTTCTCGGGTGCCTCCTGTGGGGGGCGATAGTTCTGATGACCTCCGACCTGTTCCGAAGCGTTCCCGGATTGTGTCGCCCCCTCGTGCGTGGGCGGATGTGTGTGCTGACATAGATGAGGATGCAGTGGCGGGCTCTGAGTTGCCTCCTGTGTTAAGCCCTTCGCCTTCTGCTGTTGGCTCCCCTCCATGGGAGGCTACCCCTGGTGACCGAGACCTCGTCGTGATATTGAAGAAGGATGAGCGTCGGAGGGCCTCTGCTCCTGTGCCTGGGAGAGGGGGCCCCGGTGCGTCTGCGGATACCCCCTGTGCGCAGCCCTGTGAGCCGCCTCATGCGTCTTCCGGTGCGCTTCCCGATGCTCGGCCCCCTGGGGAGGTGCCCCTCCCTCTCTTATCGCCCGCCGAGGTAGTGTTGGATGAGTCGAATTCTTTGTCGGTCAGTTATGACGTCCGGGTGCGTCCTATCCAGTGTGACCCTGCTACCATTTGGGTTCCTCGGGTGAAGAAATTTTTTAGTGGGGTGGTGGATTTCATGATTCGGCCGTGTGACTCTCCTGGGCGTCTGGTACCTGATGTTGTGATGGCGGTTTGGGAGGCTTATTGCTTGCGCTTTCCGGTGCAGGAGTACCCTGATAAATATGTGTAGTCCTTGAGGTTGGGGGTGTTTCTGTGCTTCTGTCTTTTTGCCGGGTGTGTATGAATGGCTATGTTTGTGCCTGCGTTTGTGTGTGCGTAGGTGTTTATTCCTGCCTCCTGCGTGTGTCTGTTTGGTGCTGTTTGTTACTGTGTTTTTTTTCATGTTTCTTATTGTGTTTTTGCCTCTGTGCTTGGGGTTTGCGTGGCCTCATGTTTTATGTCCTAATGTGTGCCTGTGATTGGGTGGTTATGGGTGTGGCTATTTTTCATGTTATTTGTGCTTTATTTCTTGAATTTTTTTGTGTTTTCCCTTTGTTATGTATCCAGTACTCGTTTCGGGGTTTCTTGTTTTGTATCATGATTCCTGCACTTTTGGATTTATGTATGTTTGGTCTGTTCTTCATGTGTTCATGGTGTATTTTCTTGCTATGTTTTCCCTGTATGTTTCCCCTGAATGTCTTCCTGTATTGTTATTGTGCTTTTTTCTGTTATGTACTTGGGATCTTTTATAAATAAAAAAAAAATTATGTGCCTGTGTTTGGGAGGTTGGGCTGGTTGTGGTTGTATTAGCTTTTTGTATTTCTGCCCTTATTATTCTGGGTGTGGCTGTAATTTATGTTATTTATTTCTTGTGTTATTTCTTTGTGATGTTCTGTGTTTGTTATGTCTCCAGTGCCCGTTTCGGGGTTTCCTGTTATGTACCATGTTTCCTTCACTTTTGGGTATTGTTATGTATGTTTTTCATGTGTTCATGGTTTATTACCTTGTTATGTTTCCCCTGTATGTCTTCCTGTATTGTTCTGCATTTGTCTGTTTCGTATTTGGATTTTCTTTTTATAAATAATAAAAAAAAAATATGGCGAGGCGGAGGTGCCCAACACCTTAATTAAGATCCTGTCGCTGTGATGTATTGGTGTTGCAAAGTTATAATGGTCGTGCATTTTCCGTCTTCGTGTCCCATGGGAATAAACTATTTTTAATTACAAAATCATGTTAATTACTACATAAATAGTCTTTAGTGAGTCTATAAATTCTCTTAGGAATTTTTGGAGGGGTTCTGATTCCCCTTGAATTTCATAAATGATCCTGAATGCAAGACAAAATCTGTCTAGGGATGGTTCTGATTATCTCTGATCGTCTTGAATTCGTCTATGCACTCAAAAATGTCGATTTAATCAAAATTTGAATTTTGATTAAATCGCTAAATTCTTTAGCGATTAATCACTAAAGATTAATCGCTAAAGAATAATCACTAGCGATTAATCACTAAATAGTAACTTAGCAGTGATTACTCATTGTACTATTCCGGTCGTCTCGCATCACTAGAGAGGATCACCTAAAAGATTTTGACGAAACCTGAGTTGATATCAAGCTATGTTTTGTATATAGTTACACATCCCATTCCTAGATGGCTCTGCCGACCGTCTCCGATGTTGGAAAGTGAAGTTTTTAGAGCCCTAGTTTCCCTCCTTGGCCTCAGCAATGACAAGCACTCTCAGCACGACACTGAAATGACCAACGAGTGTGATCGTACTGCGGGAACAGTGGTATTGTGCTTCGTCCTGACTGTTGTTCTAGTGATGATTATCCGAGTGTTGTGAGTATTGGCCGTCGGTACGTACATTATTGTGTTTGTTTATTCACTGTAAAATCCTCTGCACTCACTTTTGCCTCACCAGAAACGTTCGAACATAGTAAACCACGCGTTCGATACTGAGAAAACGTCAATATTACGATGCTCAAATTTGGGTTAAAACCCAACAATTTTTGGTGGATTGGTTGTGATGTTTTAAGGTGAGTTGGTAAGTTGGATCGCAGTGGAGTGAGTTCTGATGTGTTGATAAGTGGACCAGATTAGCTGCTTCGTGATGCTAAATGTGTTGAAATAGTGACCACGTGTTTGTTTTGCAGATAGTGATATTAGTGGTGATTAATAAGATAATGGTGAATGTTGAGACACAAGATTATCTTCCATATAACTGAAGTCACTGTCTACTTGCAAACTATGTGTGGTGCGTATTTACTTGACACAGACAAATGTATAGTGACTCACATATATGTGTACATAGGCATCTTTCATATTACATGAAATGCTAAAAGCAGTAATGATATACCAATATATAATTAGAAAGAGGATTTTAAAATTTGAAAATGGAATTTAAGAAAAAAAATGAAAAATTGCCGGGTAACACTCCACCCGGCCTACCATAGTCAAACAACCAGTCACCTTCCTGTCAAACTACCAATATTGCATCACTACAGATGAACTACGGTAAGAAGAAGATATATATATATTTTTTAATTTATATTTTGGGCAACTTTTTTTTTTTAGGATAATTAATTTTTTGTATATAATACACACTCGGGAGCATAGATGGCAGTTACTGAAGCCCCGCGGGCCAGTCAGTAGGCCAATTCGTTAACTTTGCTAATGATTTGTTGCGTTTCTGAGTCTGTTGCTGTGTAAGCCACAGGGGTCATGAATTTATTTTATCTTTCCCGCTGTGGAGCATGATCGCCGAGGGCTGTTAGCGTTTCCTGGGGGCTAACTGCGTCGACATTTGGCATAAAAGAAGTTATGATCTCGTAAACGGTATCGTAAGTGGGATTTTAAGTAAGCTCGTAAGTAGGCTCAAAAGGGTGTTTGTAAGTGCTACTTTATTCCTACATCATTTTAATCAAAGCCACATCGTTTTTCGCAAAGATTTGTTTTTTCATGTTTTTTCAAGGCTTGTAAATTTGTTCATTTCCAAGCCTTTCATTGGGACAATGTTAACAGCTAAAATTATTAGTCTTCAGAGTATCGTCGCGACAAACATAACAAAAGATGTTAACTCACTTATATTTAAGTGTCCCCTAAAAAAATACTTTATTTTTTAGACAGGTCTACCCACTTGTGTAAAACAAATCCTATGAAAAAAACAGAAAGGAAGAAAATTATAGAAAGGGCAGGAAAGCGAGAGGAACAAATTGGGCGAAGAGTGTAAAACAAAAAGCGGTCATATGGGGGGCGTGGCAAATGGTAAGAAAGAGGAGGATGTTGTGGTGGTTGGGAAGAAGTATTAAATTAACTGCACTTACCTACTGTTGCAAGTGGTGATGACGTTGGGACCAGCCTCTCAGTTTTCTACCCGGCCTGGTCCAAGAAATTCGTTGGGCTTTGGTACATCTCTGTGTTCAGGAAAGTAATTGGTGGATTATACAACGCTGTTGTATACCTCACAGACTGGATGAATACAGCACACGGAGAGGTTCATATTGTCCAAGTTCCTGAAAGTCATCGTGGACGTTGGGACAATTGGTATTTGCTAGTGAAGTTCTGGTAACATATCTCTGGTCTATATCATTAAGTAAACTCTCATGTCGCTCTTTTCTGGAGCGGAAATGTTTTGCCAAAACTCCAGCTGCAGGAATACATCTTATTTTCTTAAGAATCTTTCTCTTTTCTTTCATTCTTTACCGAATACGAATAGTATATCCCATGGGCCTATCCCCTCCCAAAAAACAAAACTCATAACGTCCTGGATTAAAGGGTATTTGTAAATTCTCAGAGCATCTCTATTGGGGGATTTTGTTTATTTCAAAGTGGATTCAAATCCCGTTTTCTTCTAATCCTTCTCAGTAATCTCATTAGGTAATATTGGAAAAAAGTAAATTATCAGAAAAAAGTGCTGGCCCAGTGTGACTATGGCCCAGTGTGACTATGGTCCAGTGTGACTATGGCACAGTGTGCCTATGGCCCAGTGTGACTATGGTCCAGTGTGACTATAGTCCAGTGTGACTATGGCACAGTGTGCCTATGGCCCAGTGTGCCTATGGCCCAGTGTGACTATAGTCCAGTGTGACTATGCCCCAGTGTGACTATGGTCCAGTGTGACTATGACACAGTGTGCCTATGGCCCAGTGTGAGTATGGCACATTGTGCCTATGGCCCAGTGTAACTATGGCCCAGTGTGACTATGGTCCAGTGTGACTATGGCACAGTGTGCCTATGGCACAGTGTGACTATGGCAAAGAGTGACTATGACCCAGTGTGACTATGGCCCAGTGTGACTATGGCCCAGTGTGACTATGGTCCAGTGTGACTATGGCACAGTGTGCCTATGGCCCAGTGTGCCTATGGCCCAGTGTGACTATGGCACAGTGTGCCTATGGCACAGCGTGACTATGGCACAGTGTGACTATGGCCCAGTGTGACTATGGTCCAGTGTGAATATGGCACAGTGTGCCTATGGCCCAGTGTGACTATGGACCAGTGTGACTATGGTCCAGTGTGAATATGGCCCAGTGTGACTATGGTCCAGTGTGACTATGGTCCAGTGTGACTATGGTCCAGTGTGACTATGGCCCAGTGTGACTATGGTCCAGTGTGACTATGGTCCAGTGTGACTATGGCACAGTGTGCCTATGGTCCAGTGTGACTATGGCTCAGTGTGACTATGGTCCAGTGTGACTATGGTCCAGTGTGACTATGGCCCAGTGTAACTTTGGTCCAGTGTGACTATGGCCCAGTGTGACTATGGTCCAGTGTGACTATGGCCTAGTGTGACTATGGTTCAGTGTGACTATGGCCCAGTGTAACTATGGTCCAGTGTGACTATGGTCCAGTGTGACTATGGCCCAGTGTGACTATGGTCCAGTGTGACTATGGTCCAGTGTGAATATGGTCCAGTGTGACTATGGCCCAGTGTGACTATGGTCCAGTGTGACTGTGGTCCAGTGTGACTATGGCCCAGTGTGACTATGGCCCAGTGTGACTATGGTCCAGTGTGACTATGGTCCAGTGTGACTGTGGTCCAGTGTGACTGTGGCCCAGTGTGACTATGGCCCAGTGTGACTATGGTCCAGTGTGACTATGGCCCAGTGTGACTATGGCCCAGTGTGACTATGGCCCAGTGTGACTATGGCCCAGTGTGACTATGGTCCAGTGTGACTATGGTCCAGTGTGACTATGGCCCAGCGTGACTATGGCCCAGTGTGACTATGGCCCAGTGTGACTATGGTCCAGTGTGACTATGGCCCAGTGTGACTATGGTTCAGTGTGACTATGGTCCAGTGTAGTAGTGAAAGGGGGACTACGGCACCGCGCGCCATCTGGCCAGGTGAACCCCTGCGACTAGAACCGGGCGCGCCATCTGGCCAGGTGAGCTCATTAGAGCCAGCTGGCCATGTGGTGCTCAGGTATGTAGCCACATAATGTTGTAAGGGGGTTTTCCCGGAAGTTGGGGCGTGTCGGACGCATGTAAGCGTCCGGTGTTTGGGTATGTGGTCAGGGAAGATTGTGGTCATGTTGTTTGGGGGGTAGGAGAGTATGTAGGACTATGTGGTATGTTGTTATGTTGTTATACTAAACAAAATTATAATATAATGACCTACCAGAATGAACTATAAATCAAATTACAGAGCCTACTGTGCACTATATAGTGTATATTGAACAGCTGAAAGGTTGCTATTTAACAGAGGCCTCAACTCCTTTATATATAAGGATTCCATTCCTCTCAAATCTGAATAGCCATTTAGGTCCTGCACTTGGCTAATGCTTTTTTGAGTTTGCATGAAACAAATTGGCTTGAAAAATGTCCTTTGGCCTTTAAAACAGTCTTGTACAGGAGATATGTAGATGACACTTTTTTGTTATTAAGGACCAATGTCATGTTGTGCATCTTAATGGACAACATAGTACTATACGTTTTACTGCAGAGTGTGAAGTGGATAATTCATTATCGTTCTTGATGTCAAGTGAATAACCTTAATGAGTTCAACACTAATGTTTTTAGAAAACCAACTTTCACTGGTTTAGATTTAAATTTTAATTCTTTTGTTCCTGATATTTTTAAGAAAAATGCAATTACTACTCTACTGAATAGTGCCTTTGTTTTATGTTCAAAATTGGAGGTAACTTTGATCAAGAAATTAATTTTCTTGTGAATTTTTTTTCAACAATGGTTATCCTTTGCATATGTTATATACTTTTATAAGGAATTTCTCAAATAAGAAGTTTCAGCCATCATGTAGCATTACTACAGTAGAAAGGGATATTCATAATTTAATTACCATTTTATGGCACTATTAGTTTTTCTGTAAGGGTCGTTTGAGCAAAATGTTGCAGCATTGTTATCCTCAAGTAGTCTTTAGATTTATTTTTGTCAACACTAATACCGTAGGCTCTTATTTTAAATTTTAAAGATAAAGTGCCTACCACCCCTGTTCTCTAATATCGGATATATGTATAATTGTTCCAGCTGTAATGCTGGATATATCGGGAGAGCCATTCGGAACTTTAAGATTAGGATACTTGAGCACCGGGAGTTTCTTTTAGGACTGGATTACCATTGTCCTAAACCACCATTTTCGGAGATTAGAAACACTGTTAGGAGTTTAATCATTCTCTGCTGGATCTGATTTTAAATTCTGGACACTTGTATAAATGGCCAGTCAGATTTGAGAGTAATGGAATCCTTATATATATAAAGGAGCTGCGGCCTCTGTTAAATAGCAACCTTTCGGCTGTTCAATTGTACACTGTATAGTGAACAGTAGGCCCTGTAATTTGATTTATATGTTCATTTTGGTAGGTAGTTCATTTTTATATAATTTTGTTTCAGTTTACATTGTTTTTGCCTTTTCTTAATTATTTCAAGTCTTGACCTTGTACATTTTTATAATCTTTTTATTTAAGATACATAATACATTTTTAGGTATTTAGTTTTATTATAATATTGAGTTTTTATAAGATTTGGGTTAGTATCTTATAATTGTCGCTTATTCTGTTTGCATTTTATATACATTTTTTGTAGATTGGTGGTCATTATATCAATGTTTGTTATAGTGTTTAGTATCTATGTGGTAGTTGTCAAGTTTCACTCCAGTTGATCACTTCGCGTAATTTTAATAGTTTGGTTTGTTTTAGTAGTTTTAAAATTCTTCTTGTAATTTAAGGGATTTTTGAAGTAGTTTTAATCTATGTGACGGTTAATTAGTTTTATTTGTATTGATCACTTAAGTAAGCTTAAGTGTTTGTTTTTTTAATAATTTTCCTTCTTTGATAGGCAATTATATTCAGTATGAGTTCTTGTTTACCATTTATTTGACTGTGATTTCTGTTTTTTCTTTTAGATATGATGATGAATACGAGAAGTATTCGAAACGTTATCCATTTTAAAGTAAACAATCTGAAACAAGATGTTCAGTATATCCCTGGATTTTCCTATTCACTAAATATATATATATATATATATAGATATATATATATATATATATCTTATATATATATATATATATATATGTCGTACCTAGTAGCCAGAATGCACTTCTCAGCCTACTATGCAAGGCCCAATTTGCCTAATAAGCCAAGTGATTCAATGAATTAATTGGTTTTCGACTACCTAACCTACCTAACCTAACCTAACCTAACTTTTTCGGCTACCTAATTTTACCTAACCTAACCTATAAAGATAGGTTAGTTAGGTTAACCTAACCTATCTGTTAACCTAACCTAAACTAACATAAATAAGTCAGTAAATTCATGTTCTAACATAATATAACAATATATATTTCAAATAAACTAATTGGAAACAATCTTTTGACAAAAAGAAAATCACTCGGCCTATTAGGCAAATCGGGCCTTGCATAGTAGGCGAGAAGTGCGTTCTGGCTACTAGGTACGACATATATATATTATATATGATATATATATATATATATATCTATTATATCTATATATATTATATAAGATATATATGAAAATTCATTCATTCGCATATAGTCCTGGGGACCATTCAGGCTTGTTCGCATATATATATATATATATATATATATATTATATATAGATATATATATATTATATATATTATTATATATATATATATTATATATATATATATAATATATATATATAATATATAAGATTTCTTACATTGAACAGACACTAGCATGCACAGCTTTTTGGACAAGTTCTTCATCCTAATTTCAACACACATATTTCCAAGATGCAGCCTGTAGCAGCTGTCTAATCCCAAGTACCTAATTACTGTTAGGGTGCATAGGTGCTCAGGGCAAAACAAACTACTGCCCATTTGTTTCAGCCTCTCCTAGGATAGAATCCCGACCCTTAGGACTACAAACCCAGAGCGCTGTCCACTCAGCCGACTGGCTTGATGTTAAGTTTTATATTACTGTTAACTGGAATGCATGAAAGAAAATTATATCAGCAGCCAAGTATAACACCTAACAATCGAATTAATATTGGTCCAGAGCGGACCGAAACGGTCTGTCTTTTCATCTTTTTAAGACAGAGCAGAGAATTGTGATTGTTTTATTGAGAACCTGTACCTCACCCGATTTTATTAATTACACAAGTAAAAGAAAATTTAATATGTTTATGTTAGAGAAGATAAAATGAAAGATGAAAAATTTTCACTGTAAATAAAAATTGCAATTTGTGAATTGCAAATAATTGAATTGTGACTCAAATATTTATTTGACTAGGTTTTTTATCTTCCATAATATTAAAATTAATATTTCAACTCGACTAACATTTGTGGTAATAATAAGTTTGAATTGGATAAGCAATTTTAACAGACTAAATTGACAAAACAAAACTTAAGATTTTATATTTTATATGAAATGATAATGTGAACTTGCACCCAAATAAAATAAATAATCTACAACAAATAATATTTAAAGTATATGTTATATACAAATCACAATTATAATGAAACTTACTTGAGATTATGTAAGAATCCATTGCTGTCAATGTTCTCTCAGATAAACTTGACAGAAAACTATAATGGTTGAAATTGATGATGTGAGCTGTTTGTAAAGTTTACCTTAAAGAAAGTTCACAAAATTTTAATATACAGATCATAAAATAAAATCAGTTTAGATTAATAAATAGAAGAAAAGAACAAGATAGAATGCATATATGCACGACTAAGATGGTGGTGCATGCCTTTTTCGACTGGGCATCAGAAAATAACAATTTATGGTTTAACAGCGACAAAATTCCAGGTATCAGATGTGGTAAAAATGAGAACCTTAAACATGATACAGTGTACAAAACACAATCAAATTTGCTCATAGTAGGAAAGCACCATGTAAAGGATTTGGGAATATAATGTCTAACGAATTAAAGTTTAGGGAGCATAACTAAAGCAAATAGTGCGTCAGCCAGAAAAGATTAGATTGGATTACGAGATATTTCAAATCCAGGGATCCCATTACATTGGTTGTACTCTCCAAATCACTTGTGCTGTCCTGTCTTGAGTACTGCTCAGTACTCACTTCCTCTTTAGTGCAGAAGAGATTACTGAAACAGAGGGAGTACAGAGAACAAATACGGCATACGTGGATGCAATAAACACCTAAATTATTGGGATCGTTACCAAAGCTCTACAAATGTACTCACTAGAAAGAAGACAAGAGAGATATCAATAATATACACGTGGAAGATACTGGATGGCCGGGTCCCCAAATCTACAACAGTAAAATAACCTCATACAGCAGTGAAACGATATGGAAGAAAATAGCAGAAATAACCAGTGAAGAGCAGGGAGTGTCATAGGCACAATCAAAGAGCATTGTATAAAAGTCAGAGGTCCGCGGTTGTTCACCTACTTCCAGCGAGCATAAAAAATTTGCCGGAACAACCCGTGGATTTCTTCAAGAGAAAACTAGATGTTTCTCTCAAAGGAGTGCTGGACCAACCGGGCTGGTGTGTGGTATGTGGGCTTGCTAGGCCACCTCAAGCAACCAGCCTGGGGACCAACTCTCACAAGTCAAGCCTGGCCTCCTGCAGGCTTGATGGGGTTCTGGCCTCCTACCAGAACCCCATCAAGCCGGTATTGATTGCACTTTAAATGCTTAGTATAAGCAAAGATATTAATAAAAGTCTGATGAAGGA
>WNGS01158537.1:15703-35430 GCA_020271785.1 Procambarus virginalis
TGGAGGGTAGGCAATCCAAAAGAGGGGTGCATACTCTAGATGAAAGCAAAGTTAAGTAATACGTAATACATCATAAAGTATGCATACGATTAAAATATAGTGCTGTGATAAATGAAACCTAATCGTAATTATAATGAAACTTACTTGGATTATTAGAATCCATTGTTGCAATGTTCTCTCAGATATTCAACTACATGAGAAACAATATCACTGGTTGAAATTGATGATGTGAGCTGTTGTAAAATTTACCTGAAGAGTACAAAATTATTTATTACCAATCATAAAATCAAATCAGTTTAGATTACTTATATAAAGCTAAAGAACAAGGTAGGATGCATACTTGCACCACCATCCAAAAACTGCATATGTGAGTTGTGACACACAAATCTCATAAGCACTTTTTTTTTACATATTAACTTCTTGGCGTTTTTTCAGTAACTAAACTGCTATAAAAATTAATACATGTGAAAATACAAGCAAAGTATAACTGAAATTTGAACAATGAGGCTTTACAGATGATACAGACGATACATGAAAATTGGCACTGTAGGAGACATTGAAAAAACAGAAATTACATGATGTTAAACAGTGATAAGTTACAGGTGCTGAAGTGTGGTGGAAACGAGGCAATTAAATAAAACGAGTAGTACATGACACAATCAGACCTACTCTTAGAAGGAAAAAAACATGTAAGAGATCTGAGAATTACGATGTCTGACGACCTGACATTTTGTGAACATAACTGAACAAATATAGTGGTGGCCAGAAAAAAATAATAGGATGGATGATGAGAAAGTTAAAATTCAGAGACCCTACCCACAGCAATGCTAATACTATTTAAATAACTGGTGCTGCCCCGTCTTGAGTATTGCTCGGTACTCACTCCCTCTTTCTGAACAGGAGAGATCTCTGAATTAGAGGGAATACAGCGACCATAAACACCAAGCATAGAAATGATAAAACATCTAAATTATTGAGACCGTCTCAAAGCTCTCAAAATGTACTCTTTGGACAGGAGACAAGAATAGTATCAAATGATACATATATGGAAGATACTGGATGTCCAGGTCCCAAATTTGCACAGCATAATGTAACAACATACTGGAGCTAAAGATGCAGAGAAATTAATAATAGAAACAGTGAGGAGTAGAGGTGTCATAGATACAATCAGAGAGCAGAGTCTTAACAGTAGGGGTTCAAGGGTTGTTTGCTAAGCTAGGCAAGGGTACTCTGGGCTTTGCTAGTGTTGGCTAGGTTATGCTAGGAAGAAGTAGACTAGGCTGATTTACTCCACCAGTAATTTAGGGGGGGGGGAACTCAATATAAGCCTAACTTGTAGCTTTCTGTTCCCTGACACAATTATTTATTTTACATCAGGCTTTCAGCACAGCCACATCAAAAACCCTGGTTATTTATTTATTTATATGCAAGAAAGTACACAGGGGGTTAAGGAAGAACATTGGAATGATGATGATTTTACAATCTTGTTAAGCCACTAGCACGCATAGCATTTTGGGCAAAACTTCCCCTGATCTGGTAGCTACCCAAAAGTTTGACTGGTCAAACAAAGTAGTATCCATTTTGTTGCCTTGTGACTACTCTTCTGATATTCCCTAACTTTCTGCAATATTGTCAAACTAAAAACAATTGTAGTAGTTAAATATTACCTAAATAATTGAAGCACTGATGTGGCCGGTACCTACTTGTTGTGTTGCCCGGTCGGTCCGTTTGTATACAGCATACTAAGGTTAGCATAATCTAACCTAACCTAAAACAACAGAGCCTAAGAATGTCTAACCTGAGCTAAGAAATCCTAAGCTATGAATATTTACAACAGTACACTGGTTGTTTTTGTTGATTTAGGGGCGACGACATCAGTAAACTGGTTATTAGACCATGTTTTGTACATAAACAAACACAAGGTGTAATTCTTTTAATTATAATAATAATAACAACAAAATGTTAATAATTAATGTACTTGTTAATCAAAATTCGCAAAATCTTAGTTTTCTTTAGGAAAAAAAACTTAAAAGACATTTGAAAAGAGATATGCAGACTATGTCTTATATTTTCTTCTATTATTTACACTGAAAGAACGTTTAAACGTTAAGTAACAGTGGCCAATTACTTATATATGATATAAACGTTGCAAAAGAAGTTTAGGATGAAGTAACATATTACACATTAAGCAAAAAAACTTTAGAATACATTAATACCTAAACACTTTGTAAATACAGTGATAAATTATGCCAAACATTACATAATATTATTTACTAAGAAGCGTATGACAACTCCAAATGGCATGATTTCAACAGGATTTTATAGTTGTCAATAAACTCTGATTTTAATTATCAAGAAGTTGTCACAATGTATTTTACATAATTATGAGGCAGTGGAACCACCATATTGTTCTGTATTATAAATGCATAATGATAAATTTCTATATGCATAAAAGTAAAATAATGACAACCTACATTAAATGATAACTACCTTGAGGTGCTTCCAGGGCTTAGCGTCCTCGCGGCCCGGTCGTCGACCAGGCCTCCGAAATAGTAACTAGGAAATCGTAACTGAACAAAAACCAATACCAAATTTCTTAGATGTTTTTCCTTAATATAAAGATCGACAGTAAGGAATCTTATTCATTATAGACAAATTAACACAAAAAAAATTTAATTGAGGAACATATATTAGAGCATACTTAGTCACGTATACATTGAAAGTACTGTTTTTTTTATCCATTGGGGATGTAAACAAACGGAACGGCCTACCCGCAAAGTTGTAACATAAGAAATTGTATGTTTCCTTATATATTATTCCATAAATGATTATTATTAATTTATGATGGCTATCGAGGTTTCCTATAGGTAAATTACTGTACTCTGACCAAATGCTACTACAAAACCTATATAAATCCTGGGAAAATCATATTGACCAGCGCCATTAAAAGTATAAAGGGTTAAATAGTAACTGACAATTGTCGGCGAACTAAAATTCATTTCCATATTTATTAGATGTTTTTCTAAATATAAAGATCGACAGGAAGGAGTTTTCTGAGTTATGGACCAATTAAGCCAAAAACATATATATTTTTATTTGAAGAACAAATATCAGAGCATAGTTAGTGAGTATAGAATAATAATAGTGTGGTATTTTATGGTATAATTAGAAATAGCCCCTGGTAGCGAGATTAACCGTAATTTTACAAAAAAATAACGCCCAAAATGTACCATTTGGGTCAAACGGCAAATATTCGCAATATTTTAAAGAGGACAGGTTGCACAAAGATGCAGGCCACGTAAACAAAGAGGATTCACTAAGATGCAGACCACGTAAACAAAGTGGCTTCACTAAGATGCAGACTACGTAAACAAAGAGGCTTCACTAAGATGCAGGCCACGTAAACAACGAGGCTTCACTAACTAAGATGCAGGCCACGTAAACAAAGAGGTTTCAGTAACTAAGATGCAAGCTTGAAGTCGAGTGTTCTTGTTTTCAAAATATAAAAAAATGACATAGTTGTAGAAATTAGTTAATTTACATTAGATAAACGAAACAAAAAAGTTACTTTCGTAATAGATACAGAAAATGCTAAGAATTCCTCTCGTGTCTGTCATCATAAGAATACAGTCACCCCTGATGTCACTCTGCCAGCCAAAACATGACTTCCCATTTGTTTCTCGATGTCCCAAGAAGCTTCATTTCCGCTTCGACCTAAATAAGAAAAAGAACCTTCTCGGCCAGGAATCAATATAGCGCAGCGTCTAGGACAGATAATATCCAACCTCTTCTGGCGACCCTTCAGGACGTCCAGGAAGAGCAGATAGGCTTTAAGATGATCGTTGCCAATGGAATATCAAGTTCACATGGTGGTTTTATCCCGGGACAACCACGTAGCGTGTTTTAAAGCGTCTGACAATTCTCCAGAGAGAAGACCTTAAGATAATGCATCTGCAGCGAGGGCTTAACCTCAGGCGTTTAGAGGAGGCTGTGAGCCCTGCCAGAATAAGGCGGGGTTGAAATATTGCTTCTGTCATCTGTAAACGTATGGTGAGGTCTTTGAGCTGAGAAGTCTTGGCACATTGTGGCTGTTGGTCTTCAAAGAATGACAACAAAAACTTCAATTTATGTCACAGATGAAAAGCTTCCGAGGGTCAGATTAAGACTTCTGGTGCAATGTCAGACTTGTCAGAGAGCTTTCATGGCCAGAGTGTATACGTTAAATTGTCGTTGTTTTGTTTTTGTTGGTAAAATTTTCGTGATTACCGAGTAGCATGAGTTTATGTGTAAATTTGTGTGAGTGTGTGTATGTATATGTAGATGTGTACTCACCTATTTGCACTCATCTATTTGTGCCTGCTGGATCAAACGTTTTCTCTTGGATCCCGCCTTTCTGTCCTATTTATTTACTTTATAGTGTATTTACTATTTGTCCTCGTAGGATCGAGCAATTAGCTGTTGGACCCTTCCATTCTAACGCTCGGTTCTCTAGTGTACTTACTCTCGACTTATTTTTTTCATCTATCATACCTTTTACTTATATCACTCACACACACACACACACACACACTCACACACGTCCCGATATACAAGAAAGGGGATAGACAGGAGGCACTGAACTACAGGCCAGTGTCCCTAACCTGCATACCATGCAAGCTGATGGAGAAGATTGTGCGAAAAAAACTAGTGGAGCATCTGGAGCGAAGGAACTTTGTAACACAGCATCAACATGGGTTCAGGGATGGAAGGTCCTGCCTCACATGGTTACTTGAATTCTACGACCAGGCAACAAAAATAAGGCAAGAAAGAGAAGGGTGGGCAGACTGCATATTTTTGGATTGTCAGAAAGCCTTTGATACGGTGCCACACAAGAGGCTAGTACGAAAGTTGGAGATGCAGGCTGGAGTGAAAGGGAAGGTACTCCGGTGGATAGAGGAGTACCTAAGCAACAGGAGACAACGAGTCTGTGTGAGGGGTGAAGTCTCAGATTGGCGAGACGTTAAAAGTGGAGTCCCACAGGGCTCAGTCCTTGGACCTATACTGTTTCTGGTATATGTAAATGATCTCCCAGAGGGTATAGATTCGTTCCTCTCAATGTTTGCCGACGATGCAAAAATTATGAGGAGGATTGAAACAGAGGATGATAGTAGGAGGCTACAAGATGACCTAGATAGACTGAGTGAATGGTCCAACAAATGGCTGTTGAAGTTCATCCCAAGTAAATGCAAAGTAATGAAACTAGGCAGTGGAAACAGGAGGCCAGACACAGGATACATAATAGGTGATGAAGTACTTAATGAAACAGACAGAGAGAAAGATCTAGGAGTTGATATCACACCAAACCTGTCTCCTGAAGCCCACATAAAGAGAATAACGTCTGCGGCATATGCGAGGCTGGCTAACATCAGAACGGCGTTCAGGAACCTGTGTAAGGAATCATTCAGAATCTTGTACACCACATATGTAAGACCAATCCTGGAGTACGCGGCCCCAGCATGGAGCCCGTACCTTGTCAAGCACAAGATGAAGGTGGAAAAAGTCCAAAGGTATGCTACTAGACTAGTCCCAGAACTAAGAGGCATGAGTTATGAGGAAAGGCTGCGGGAAATGCATCTTAGGACACTGGAAGACAGAAGAGTAAGGGGGGAACTGATCACAACCTACAAAATCCTCAGGGGAATTGACCGGGTAAACAAGGATGAACTATTCAACACTGGAGGGGCGCGAACAAGGGGACACAGGTGGAAGCTGAGTACCCAAATGAGCCACAGAGACATTAGAAAGAACTTTTTCAGTGTCAGAGTAGTTAGTAAATGGAATGCACTAGGAAGTGATGTGGTGGAGGCTGACTCCATACACAGTTTCAAATGTAGATATGATAGAGCCCAGTAGGCTCAGGAATCTGTACACCAGTTGATTGACAGTTGAGAGGCGGTGCCAAAGAGCCAAAGCTCAACCCCCGCAAGCACAATTAGGTGAGTATACACACTGCAGAATAGCAGAGCTCAACCCCTGCAAGCACAGCTAGGTTATCTTGAGATGATTTTGGGCTTAGTGTCCCCGCGGCCCAGTCCTCGACCAGGCTTCCACCCCTAGGAAGCAGCCAATGACAGCTGACTAACTACCAGGTACCTATTTACTACTAGGTAACAGGTGCATCAGGGTCACAGAAACTCTGCCCATTGTTTCTCGTGGACGCCTGGCATCGAACCCGAACCCGGGACCACAGGATCACGCGTCCAGTGCTGTCCGCTCAGCCACCAGCTGGAGGTGAATAAACCCCTAGGATATAGCCCGTAGCAGCTGTCTATCTCCCAGGTACCTATTTACTGCTAGGTCAACAGTGCCGAGACCCTGGAATTCTGAAGTCCTTCAGAATAATTCTGGCAACACAGTTGAGTTTGAAGCCTGTGACTGAAGTCTTCAATCACAGCCTGTGAAGCCTGTGACTGAAGTCTTCAATCACAGCCTGTGAAGCCTGTGACTGAAGTCTTCAATCACAGCCTGTGAAGCCTGTGACTAGAGGCGTGTTGCCACCTCTAAACTCTCAGGTACCCCCTCCTCACCCCCCACACATCCATCCCCCCTGCCAGTGTTTGCTAGGTACACCAAAATGATGTAATCAACATCCCCTTTCTTTCACCAAGAGTGAAGTGAAGGGTGAGGCTCTTACCCCCTCCACCTGCTTCGCCCCCCCCACTTCGCCCCCCACCAAGAGTGAAGTGAAGGGTGAGGCTCTTACCCCCTCCACCAGCTTCGCCCCCCCCCCCACTTCGCCCCCCACCAAGAGTGAAGTGAAGGGTGAGGTTCTTACCCCCTCCACCAGCTTCGCCCCCCCCCACTTCGCCCCCCACCAAGAGTGAAGTGAAGGGTGAGGTTCTTACCCCCTCCACCAGCTTCGCCCCCCCCCACTTCGCCCCCCACCAAGAGTGAAGTGAAGGGTGAGGTTCTTACCCCCTCCACCAGCTTCGCCCCCCCCCACTTCGCCCCCCACCAAGAGTGAAGTGAAGGGTGAGGTTCTTACCCCCTCCACCTGCTTCGCCCCCCCCCCCCACTTCGCCCCCCACCAAGAGTGAAGTGAAGGGTGAGGTTCTTACCCCCTCCACCAGCTTCGCCCCCCCCCACTTCGCCCCCCACCAAGAGTGAAGTGAAGGGTGAGGTTCTTACCCCCTCCACCAGCTTCGCCCCCCACCAAGAGTGAAGTGAAGGGTGAGGTTCTTACCCCCTCCACCAGCTTCGCCCCCCACCAAGAGTGAAGTGAAGGTGAGGTTCTTACCCCCTCCACCAGCTTCGCCCCCCACCAAGAGTGAAGTGAAGGGTGAGGTTCTTACCCCCTCCACCAGCTTCGCCCCTCCCCACTGTGTCAGGTACACTTGGGTGTCGCTACACCCCCCCCTCCGGGTATCTGGGATTGTGGGGGTGTGAGAGTAACGACTCTTCAGCTCCATATGGCGAGGCGGAAGGAGTCCGGGCCTCGCCACTGGAGGGGGCAGTCGTCGCCACTCGCTTTCCCAGTGGTTGTTTGGCGCTGCGTGAGGGTGGTTTGGTGTTGGTGGCGTAGTCCGCCCGCTGGCCGGCGTGTCAGCTGGCGGCATGGCGGCGGCTGGAAGTAGGCCGCTTCGCTGTGTAGATACTGTGGGGCTTGCTTTCTCAGCTCCTGTGGACTGGCCTCTCGTAGCAGTCGCGTTACTGGACGTTTTGAAAGTGACGGTCGCCGATCTTTTAGGACTCGAGAAAATTACGTCTATGTGTATGGCGGTGAAATTTGCCACGTCAGCCGGCTATCTAGATTTTGTGCGCCGCTACAATGATGAGACGTTTCGCTACCGGATTCTGCTGTGACTGTGCGGGTGACGGATCCGTGGGGCCCGCTGACTTTTGTGAGTGTGCACGGTGTGCCAGTGGATTTCCCAGAGCAGGAACTGCGTTCCGAGTTTGCCAGGTTTGGTGCGGTGGTGACGCATCGATTCACCTTTTTACGTTCTGGGAGGCTGCAGGGACTCCGTCTTGGAGTGCGAACGCTTGGCATGCGACTCACCGTCGACATCCCTTCCCGGGTTTACATCTGCGGGCTATCCATGAGGATCTTCTATCAGGGCCAGTCACGCACCTGTTTCCGGTGTGGTAAAGAGGGCCACGTTGCGGCCGGGTGCAGCGTGCCTCGCACAGTGGAGCCTTCTGTCTTTCATGCAGCTGATTTTCCTTCCTTGCGCTCACGCAGTGCTTCGCCTGTGGATCCTCCCTCTGTGCGTGAGGGGGTGGTGGTGTGTGCGGCGCCGGTCTCTCAGCCTACCCCTTCGCCTCCGACGGATTCTTCACCTGTGCTCGTTCCTGTTCCTCTGCCCGTCCTGCTGTCATCGAGGGATCCCTCCCCTATACGAGCCCCTTCCTTGTCATCTATTGCGCCTGTCGTCTCTCCGACTCCGGTCTCCCCAGTGGATAGAGGCCTTATCCCCCATGTTGTTGCAGATGCCCTTCTGCGCAGTAGTGCGCTCCCGGTTGTGGGGCGCCCCACCGCTGGCCCTTCTCGGGTGCCTCCTGTGGGGGGCGATAGTTCTGATGACCTCCGACCTGTTCCGAAGCGTTCCCGGATTGTGTCGCCCCCTCGTGCGTGGGCGGATGTGTGTGCTGACATAGATGAGGATGCAGTGGCGGGCTCTGAGTTGCCTCCTGTGTTAAGCCCTTCGCCTTCTGCTGTTGGCTCCCCTCCATGGGAGGCTACCCCTGGTGACCGAGACCTCGTCGTGATATTGAAGAAGGATGAGCGTCGGAGGGCCTCTGCTCCTGTGCCTGGGAGAGGGGGCCCCGGTGCGTCTGCGGATACCCCCTGTGCGCAGCCCTGTGAGCCGCCTCATGCGTCTTCCGGTGCGCTTCCCGATGCTCGGCCCCCTGGGGAGGTGCCCCTCCCTCTCTTATCGCCCGCCGAGGTAGTGTTGGATGAGTCGAATTCTTTGTCGGTCAGTTATGACGTCCGGGTGCGTCCTATCCAGTGTGACCCTGCTACCATTTGGGTTCCTCGGGTGAAGAAATTTTTTAGTGGGGTGGTGGATTTCATGATTCGGCCGTGTGACTCTCCTGGGCGTCTGGTACCTGATGTTGTGATGGCGGTTTGGGAGGCTTATTGCTTGCGCTTTCCGGTGCAGGAGTACCCTGATAAATATGTGTAGTCCTTGAGGTTGGGGGTGTTTCTGTGCTTCTGTCTTTTTGCCGGGTGTGTATGAATGGCTATGTTTGTGCCTGCGTTTGTGTGTGCGTAGGTGTTTATTCCTGCCTCCTGCGTGTGTCTGTTTGGTGCTGTTTGTTACTGTGTTTTTTTTCATGTTTCTTATTGTGTTTTTGCCTCTGTGCTTGGGGGTTTGCGTGGCCTCATGTTTTATGTCCTAATGTGTGCCTGTGATTGGGTGGTTATGGGTGTGGCTATTTTTCATGTTATTTGTGCTTTATTTCTTGAATTTTTTTGTGTTTTCCCTTTGTTATGTATCCAGTACTCGTTTCGGGGTTTCTTGTTTTGTATCATGATTCCTGCACTTTTGGATTTATGTATGTTTGGTCTGTTCTTCATGTGTTCATGGTGTATTTTCTTGCTATGTTTTCCCTGTATGTTTCCCCTGAATGTCTTCCTGTATTGTTATTGTGCTTTTTTCTGTTATGTACTTGGGATCTTTTATAAATAAAAAAAAAATTATGTGCCTGTGTTTGGGAGGTTGGGCTGGTTGTGGTTGTATTAGCTTTTTGTATTTCTGCCCTTATTATTCTGGGTGTGGCTGTATTTTATGTTATTTATTTCTTGTGTTATTTCTTTGTGATGTTCTGTGTTTGTTATGTCTCCAGTGCCCGTTTCGGGGTTTCCTGTTATGTACCATGTTTCCTTCACTTTTGGGTATTGTTATGTATGTTTTCATGTGTTCATGGTTTATTACCTTGTTATGTTTCCCCTGTATGTCTTCCTGTATTGTTCTGCATTTGTCTGTTTCGTATTTGGTTTTTTTTTATAATAATAAAAAAAAAATATGGCGAGGCGGAGGTGCCCAACACCTTAATTAAGATCCTGTCGCTGTGATGTATTGGTGTTGCAAAGTTATAATGGTCGTGCATTTTCCGTCTTCGTGTCCCATGGGAATAAACTATTTTTAATTACAAAATCATGTTAATTACTACATAATAGTCTTTAGTGAGTCTATAAATTCTCTTAGGAATTTTTGGAGGGGTTCTGATTCCCCTTGAATTTCATAAATGATCCTGAATGCAAGACAAAATCTGTCTAGGGATGGTCTGATTATCTCTGATCGTCTTGAATTCGTCTATGCACTCAAAATGTCGATTTAATCAAAATTTGAATTTTGATTAAATCGCTAAATTCTTTAGCGATTAATCACTAAAGATTAATCGCTAAAGAATAAATCACTAGCGATTAATCACTAAATAGTAACTTAGCAGTGATTACTCATTGTACTATTCCAGTCGTCTCGCATCACTAGAGAGGATCACCTAAATGACAGAAAAGATTTTGACGAAACCTGAGTTGATATCAAGCTATGTTTTGTATATAGTTACACATCCCATTCCTAGATGGCTCTGCCGACCGTCTCCGATGTTGGAAAGTGAAGTTTTTAGAGCCCTAGTTTCCCTCCTTGGCCTCAGCAATGACAAGCACTCTCAGCACGACACTGAAATGACCAACGAGTGTGATCGTACTGCGGGAACAGTGGTATTGTGCTTCGTCCTGACTGTTGTTCTAGTGATGATTATCCGAGTGTTGTGAGTATTGGCCGTCGGTGCGTACATTATTGTGTTTGTTATTCACTGTAAAATCCTCTGCACTCCTTTTGCCTCACCAGAAACGTTCGAACATAGTAAACCACGCGTTCGATACTGAGAAGACGTCAATATTACGATGCTCAAATTTGGGTTAAAACCCAACAATTTTTGGTGGATTGGTTGTGATGTTTTAAGGTGAGTTGGTAAGTTGGATCGCAGTGGAGTGAGTTCTGATGTGTTGATAAGTGGACCAGATTAGCTGCTTCGTGATGCTAATGTGTTGAAATAGTGACCACGTGTTTGTTTTGCAGATAGTGATATTAGTGGTGATTAATAAGATAATGGTGAATGTTGAGACACAAGATTATCTTCCATATAACTGAAGTCACTGTCTACTTGCAAACTATGTGTGGTGCGTATTTACTTGACACAGACAAATGTATAGTGACTCACATATATGTGTACATAGGCATCTTTCATATTACATGAAATGCTAAAAGCAGTAATGATATACCAATATATAATTAGAAAAGAGGATTTTAAAATTTGAAAATGGAATTTAAGAAAAAAAATGAAAAATTGCCGGGTGACACTCCTTCTTCTTCTTCTTGAGAATAGGTGCAGTTTTGCATGAAGGGTTAACCCTCCCGATGACTGCACCAGGACAGACGTAAGGAGATGCGTTTACGGTTAGGATGAGAAGAAAGTCAAAAGCGGTAGATGTGATGGGCCGTAGAGAGAGGAGGCGGCGAAAACTGAGTCGAACGTTAGAGGGAGACACCCCGCACCGGGGGGCGGGGTGTCGCGGTCACGGTGGCAGCCACCACAGCTTAGCAGTGTGTGCAAGACGGGAACTAATACTTCCCGGAAACTTGTATATCGGAAAGCGCAAGCAGTACTTCCCAAATCACCCGCTTGTCAACGGGCAGCCGGCCACTAGGCAGCGCCCTGGCTGAGACATCCTATCCGGCACCCGATACACAACTCCTTCACCCGCGACACCAGATAGTGGACGAGCACCACGGGATCGGAAGCACCCGGGCATCTCGATAAGGGCCCAACTCCGGACCCTCACAGGGCACGACTCCAGCAGACGGAACCAGGCAATCCCCAGACCGGAGCAAGGAAGGAGGGGATACAGCAGGGATGCAGGCGCGGCACCGACCCCACCACCGGCACAGGACCCGAGGCCCCCCGGCACACATCTTTCCGCAACATCACGACGAGGTCCCGATCATCAGGGACAACCCCCACTGCGGAGATCCAACAGCAGGAGACGCAGGAGGAGAGGCACAGGTAGCAACTTCGGAGTCTCGCACAGCACCAACATCCTCGGAGTCTCGCACAGCACCAACATCCTCGGAGGGGGCGCCGATCATCATACTCCCCCACCTCCTCCAAGGCACACCACGAGGGGGAGACACACTCCGAGCCGCCGTGAACGCTTCGAGACAGGTCGCACCACACCACGCCCAGCAGGCCCCGCCGCAGGCACGGCCACCATCTTCACATCCACACAGGTCACACAGCACTGTCCGAAGAGTCCACAGAGGCCACATCACCCACACTGTCCACATCATCCTGGAAACAGCCTCAGACACCGACGCGCACGCTTCTGCAAGGGATGGAAGAGCAGAACTACAGTTGTCAGCACACACAGGCACGGCAGGCACCACTCCCTGCCGAAGCACCCCCTCTAAACAGCAAGAACCCGTATTCCCGGGAGCCGGTATCACATCCACAGGCGGGACATGGACCTCCACCGGGACATCCTGCACAACACGCAGCTCAGGCGACGGCCCAACACCCACACCACCGGCTCAACATCCCCAGGGCCACAGCAGGCACCAGACGGGTCGTGCAGGCCGTAGAATTCACCTCAACAGGCGGAGCAGCAGACAGGCAACCAGGCGCCGCAGGCACAGTACCCACTCCATCCTCAGAACCGTCCGGAAGTACAAGGGTGGGAAATCCTCCGCACGAAAAACATGCACCCGACCAGCTGCTCCCACGTCGCACGCTGCAGCCAGATGACCCTCGTGACCACACCGATAACAGGTGCGCGGTTGACCCCGATACTGGCAGTGGAGCGTGTATCCCAACACGGATATCGACGACGGTACACTACACTTCAGCGACATCGTCAGGGTGCGGGAGCCGTCAAGCATACCAACACAGTGCCGGCAACGACCTTGTTCCAACGAACACTTAACACTGTCCCAAACCGTTCGAAACAGGAGGTCAAAAAGTCGTCCTGAAATTCGAAGGGGGCGCCATGCACCGCCACAGACGTCAAGGTGACACTAAGATTCACTACCTTAACGGAGCCCAGTATCAGGGAGAGGGTAAACACGCCCCTCACACCGCTCGAGAAACGCCTGAAAGGCAGCTGGAGGCGGAACTTTACCACAGCACGGTTGCCCTGAAGCAGCTGGATGCCCACCAGGTCCGACAGCTGCACATGAAGCACGTCCACCAGGCGACACCAACCAATGGATGGTCTACTGGTACCGTAAACGCCAGACCAGCCGACAATGTCCTCTTCACTGGGGGGCGAGAAGTCCCCATGGCTAAGCAAACGTCACCCTGTCAGTGGCAGACCACCACCAGCAGGGCAACCAGCAATCACCCAACGTAAACACTAGCCAGTGCGGAGAGACCTCAGGAGCGTCCGACCTGGCCGGTGGTCACCACGCAACTCTGGTGANGGTCATTTCGTCTGGTCTGGCGTAATGTCTATTAATATCACGCCTAGCTTTGTGCTATTTTGTCCATTGCGGGACGATGTTTTGGGTCATCCTCTAATAGGCGATAATGCGTTACCATCAAATCTCGAGGAAGATCTTTTCTCGTCTTAACAAAATTTTCCAGATTTTTCCCGAACGCGTAGATGTCCTGTGAGGAGTGGGCCGTATACGTGTTGAAGAAGTTTCCTGTGCGAAGTGGCTCTGGCTTGGGTTTTGGGGTCGTTCGTACCTTCAGGTGCCGCCATAGTCCAGTCGACTATATATACCTTTTGGTCATTTTTCAGGTCTACCATAATGTTCTCCAAAGTCACATTACCGTGAACAAATCCTTTTGCGTGGATTTTTGCAAAGGCCTCGGCTGCAGCCTGGAGTGCTGAGACCGCCTCCCAACAGGAACATATTTCCAAAAATTCTAGAAGGCTCAGGTCGCCAACGCCTGTCATAACCAAGACAGGTGGGCTTAAACAGCAGGCAAGCACACGGGGGGTGACCCCAGTGTCCTGGAGGGCGTCGAGGGTCTCAACTTCGTTAAGGAACGAGCTTATCAGTCTGTTTTCGCTCGAAGTTTTGTAGTACAATTGCTGACCGCCGTACCAGGCCAGGAACTCCTAGGTGTTTGTCCCTTCAAAAGTATGGAAAATTATACTTTAGATAATAATTTTATCCACATGTTATCAGGGAACACTCTGTCGTCCTTTTTGGCGTGTACGACTTGTGTTTAATAGTCTAACACCAAAGTTTCCACTGGCGGTTGGGTTCCACTCACGGTAGTGCTAGGTTCCTGGCCTGGGTCAGTAGAGCCAGTGTCCTGGCCTGGGTCGGTGGTGCCAGTGTTCTGGCCTGGGTCGGTGGTGCTCGTGTCCTGGCCTGGGTCAGTAGAGCCAGTGTCCTGGCCTGGGTCGGTGGTGCTAGTCTCGTGGCCTGGCCCGTCAGTGTTCTGGGCTTGGTGAGCTTCTTTGGCAAGGCCCTGGAGCTGGTCATAAAGGCCGTGGGCCAGGAGATGACTGAGGAGACTCCACTGTTTGGGCACTTCCTGGTCTGGGTCAGTAGAGCCAGTGTCCTGGCCTGGGTCGGTGGTGCCAGTGTCCTGGCCTGGGTCGGTGGTGCCAGTGTCCTGGCCTGGGTCGGTGGTGCTAGTCTGCTGGGCTCGGTGAGCCTCTTTGGCAAGGCCCTGGAGCTGGTCATAAAGGCCGTGGGCCAGGAGGTGGCCGAGAAGACCCCACTGTTTGGGCACTTCCTGGCCTGGGTCGGTGGTGCCAGTGTCCTGGCCTGGGTCGGTGGTGCCAGTGTCCTGGCCTGGGTCGTTAGTGCCAGTGTCCTGGCCTGGGTCGTTAGTGCCAGTGTCCTGGCCTGGGTCGGTGGTGCTAGTCTCGTGGCCTGGCCCGTCAGTGTCCTGGGCTTGGTGAGCTTCATTGGCAAGGCCCTGGAGCTGGTCATAAAGGCCGTGGGCCAGGTGATGGCCGAGGAGACCCCACTGTTTGGGCACTTCCTGGCCTTGGTCAGTAGAGCCAGTGTCCTGGCCTGGGTCGGTGGTGCCAGTGTCCTGGCCTGGGTCGGAGGTGCCAGGTCCTGGCCTGGGTCGGTGGTGCCAGTGTCCTGGCCTGGGTCGGTGGTGCCAGTGTCCTGGCCTGGGTCGTTAGTGCCAGGTCCTGGCCTGGGTCGGTGGTGCCAGTGTCCTGGCCTGGGTCGTTAGTGCCAGTGTCCTGGCCTGGGTCGTTAGTGTCCTGGCCAGGGTCGATAACGCTGACCTCGCTTTCGCCAGGAGACTGCTGGGCTCCGAGGTGCTCACCTCGCTTTCGCCAGGGGACTGCTGGGGCTCCGAGGTGCTCACCTCGCTTTCGTCAGGGGACTGCTGGGGCTCCGAGGTGCTCACCTCGCTTTCGTCAGGGGACTGCTGGGGCTCGAGGTGCTCACCTCGCTTTCGCCAGGGGACTGCTGGGGCTCCGAGGTGCTCACCTCGCTTTCGCCAGGGGACTGCTGGGGCTCCGAGGTGCTCACCTCGCTTTCGTCAGGGGACTGCTGGGGCTCCGAGGTGCTCACCTCGCTTTCGTCAGGGGACTGCTGGGGCTCCGAGGTGCTCACCTCGCTTTCGCCAGATGACTTCTGGGGCTCCGAGGTGCTCACCTCGTCCAGGTCAGAGGAGTGGTGGGTGCCCTTGGGTCTGCCCCAGCCGTGGGTATAGGAGTATAAGAGACCCATCACGACCAACACCACGACCAACACGCCCCTAACCCGAGGCACCAAGGAAGGCCCACAAGGCCCCAACTACCTGCCCCAGCACCTGCCCCAACCCCTGCCCCAACCCCTGCCCCAACACCTGCCCCAACGACGACTTCATGACCCGGCGCCCCAACACCTGCCTGGAGGAAGGGTGTTGGGACTAGACCGCTCTTTGGTCGATTGAAGCTTAGAACTTACAAGACTTTCATTTTTGTGAAGTATTATTTTTGTTATTTTCTAGAAATTTGTGGACATTAAGTCGGTAATTTTTGTTGAAAGTGGGATGTTCCTCCCACGATGGAACAACTCAACGCTAAGCCGCGTCTGCATCCTACCTAATTCCTCCTCCAACACAGCCAGCCGCTTGTAGGATCTTCAGGGGGAGTCATCCTGTACTCCCTCCCACTAACTAGCCCAACTGGGGCTCGCTAGCTCATTTGAGACAATGGTTGAGAGCTCGCTCATTGATAGGACAAGCTGAGAGCTCGCTCATTGATAGGACAAGCTGAGAGCTCGATCATTGATAGGACAAGCTGAGAGCTCGCTCATTGATAGGACAAGCTGAGAGCTCGCTCATTGATAGGACAAGCTGAGAGCTCGCTCATTGATAGGACAAGCTGAGAGCTCGCTCATTGATAGGACAAGCTGAGAGCTCGCTCATTGATAGGACAAGCTGAGAGCTCGCTCATTGATAGGACAAGCTGAGAGCTATCTTGACTATCTTGACGCTCCTGATATTGCTACGCTCCTGATATTGTGTGTACTCACCTAGTTGTGTTTGCGGGGGTTGAGCTCTGGCTCTTTGGTCCCGCCTCTCAACCGTCAATCAACAATGGTACAGGTTCCTGAGCCTATTGGGCTCTATCATATCTACACTTGAAACTGTGTATGGAGTCAGCCTCCACCACATCACTTCCTAATGCATTCCATTTGTCAACCACTCTGACACTAAAAAAGTTCTTTCTAATATCTCTGTGGCTCATTTGGGCACTCAGTTTCCACCTGTGTCCCCTAGTGCGTGTGCCCCTTGTGTTAAATAGCCTGTCTTTATCTACCCTATTAATTCCCTTCAGAATCTTGAATGTGGTGATCATGTCCCCCCTAACTCTTCAGTCTTCCAGCGAAGTGAGGTTTAATTCCCGTAGTCTCTCCTCGTAGCTCATACCTCTCAGCTTGGGTACTAGTCTGGTGGCAAACCTTTGAACCTTTTCCAGTTTAGTCTTATCCTTGACTAGATATGGACTCCATGCTGGGGCTGCATACTCCTGGATTTGCCTGACATATGTGGTATACAAAGTTCTGAATGATTCTTTACACAAGTTTCTGAATGCCGTTCGTAGGTTGGCCAGCCTGGCATATGCCGCTGATGTTATCTTCTTGATATGGGCTGCAGGAGACAGGTCTGGCGTGATATCAACCCCCAAGTCTTTTTCTTTCTCTGACTCCTGAAGAATTTCCTCTCCCAGATGATACCTTGTATCTGGCTTCCTGCTCCCTACACCTATCTTCATTACATTACATTTGGTTGGATTAAACTCTAACAACCATTTGTTCGACCATATGTGTTCAACCATTTGTTCGACCACACACACACACCATGTGTGTGTGTGTGTGTTGTGTGTGGTGTGTGGTGTGTGTGTGTGTTGTGTGTGTGTGTGTGTGTGGTGTGTGTGTGTGTGTTTGTGTGTGTGTGTGGTACTCACCTAATTGTGCTTGCCGGGGGAAGGAAAGGGGGGGTGGGGGTGTTTTCTCCGCGTCTCAACTTGTCAATCATCTGGTGTAGTAATTCTGGAGACTATTGGACTATCAAATCTACATTTGAAACTGTGTCTGGAGTCTGCCACCACCACCACTCCCTATACCCAAGGATACCTGATCAACCAGGCTGTGACTCGTACGTCAGGCTGCGAGCAGCCGCGTCCAACAGCCTGGTTGATCAGTCCAGCAACCAGGAGGCTTGGTCGATGACCGGGCCGCGGGGACGCTAAGCCCCGAAGCACCTCAAGGTATACTCAAGGTATACCACATCACACAATGTGTGGTGTCACTGGGAATATAGAACGGAGATACTGGGGTTTGTGTGTGTGTGTGTATTCACTTAGTTGTATTCACTTAGTTGTATTTTACGGGGGTTGAGCTTTGCTCTTTCGGCCCGCCTCTCAACTATCAATCAACTGTTTTACTAACTACACTAACTACTTTTTTTTTTCACACCACACACACACACCCCCAGGAAGCAGCCCGTGACAGCTGACTAACTCCCAGGTACCTATTTACTGCTAGGTAACAGGGGCATACAGGGTGAAAGAAACTTTGCCCATTTGTTTCTGCCGGGTGCGGGAATCGAACCCGCGCCACAGAATTACGAATCCTGCACGCCATCCACCAGGCTACCTGGCCCCCTAGTATGGTGTGTGTGTGTGTGTGTGTGGTGTGTGTTGGTGTGTGTGTGTGTGTGTGTGTGTGTGTGTGTGTGGTGTGTGTGTGCGCGGTGTGTGTGTGTGTGTGTTGTTTTCACACGCACACACTTGCGTGTGAATGCGCTTATACTTACCTAGTTGTATTCATCTAGTTGTGCTTGCGGGGGATGAGGTCTGGCTCTTTGGGCCCGCTCTCAATTATCAATCAACTGATTCTCTCTCACGCACACAACACACACTAACACCACACAATTAGGTGAGTACAACACACACACACACACACACACACAGGAAGCAGCCCGTAGCAGCTGTCTTACTCCCAGGTACGTATTACTGCTAGGTGAACAGGAGCATCAGGGTGAAAGTAACCTGCCCATTTGTTTCCGCCTGCGGTGGCGATCGAACACGGACCCTTAGGACTATGAATCCCGAGCGGTCCACTCAGCCATAAGGCCCCACGTGTGTCCCCCCCTTTGTGCGTAGCCCTACAGGTTGTACCTGCTGTGTGCAATGTGTATATGTTTATGATTGTTTGTTTGTTGTTTGTTTGTCTCCCCCCACCCACCCCCCACCCCAACCCACTCATTGCACCATTTGTTCCCTATATAATTCTCCCATTTAAATATAAAATATATTTAAATATAAAATATTTAAATATAAAATATATTTAAATATAAAATATATTTAAATATAAAATATTTAAATATAAAATATATTTAAATATAAAATATATTAAATATAAATATATTTAATATAATAAAACAAATAAATAAATATAAAATATACTTAATAAAATATATTTAAATATAAAATTATAAATACATATGTGTGTGTTCCCAGCTAGCTGTGTTCGCCAGGGTTGATCTCAGCTCCTGGGCTCCACCTCGAACTGGTGTATAGTAAATCTGGTTGCCATATATGTGCCTATATAGAGTGTCTCGTGAAGGCGCGCGTGTGCGTATAGAAGGTTACGCATGCTCTCTATGCCTCTGTTGTTCAAAGGGAACACTGCTCGGGGGGGGGGGGGTTGAGATAAATGGAACAAACAGTGTACCATTTCCCCACAGAGATACGAGCAGCAGAACAATGGAAAGGCGAGGCAAAAGTAGGGGACAAAGGGAACATCAGAGCGAAGGTTTCTATTGGGAACTGTGCGGTGGTGGTTTGGGTGGTGTTACCGCTGACGGACCACCCAACCCACAACTCGACAAATGCTCATATTTCACTAGGAGATCACACTAGGCACTTCTGGCTCTTGGAGAGGGGCTCAACGCACACGTTTAGGGATGCGGCTCCAACACGCAGCTTGTTGTCACGTGCACACACCCACTCGAGCCGCTGTGACTCCCCACTCTCTCCTTATGGGTAATGACCTCAATCCCCTTTGTCTTACTAGGACTTCTGTCTTACCCTGTCCTCGCAGTGGTTCCTGTTTCTTGCTCTCTCTCTCCTTCTTTACTATTTCCTGGGAAGCCTCACTGGGAAAAGTGCAAACACCAGCAAATTTGGATACATGTACTGGACGAAGTACATACTGTCGGGGTTTCACGGTTGTCTCGTTTAGAGAAGGGTTAAAGCAACA
>WNGS01158537.1:43901-59036 GCA_020271785.1 Procambarus virginalis
CGGGCATGTGTGTTCTCGCCGGGCGCGCGCGTGTGGTTCTCGCCGGGCGCGCGCTGTGTGTTCTCGCCGGGCGGGCGTGTGTGTTCTCGCCGGGCGCGCGCGTGTGTGTTCTCTCCGGGCTCGCGTGTGTGTTCTCGCCGGGCCGCGTGTGTGTTCTCGCCGGGCGCGCGCTGTGTTCTCGCCGGCGCGCGCGTGTGTGTGTTCTCCCGGGCGGCTGTGTGTTCTCGCCGGGCGCGGTGTGTGTTCTCTCCGTGCGCGCGCGCGTGTGTTCTCGCCGGCCGCGTGTGTGTTCTCGCCGGGCGCGCGTGTGTGTTCTCCCGGGCGGCGCGTGTGTGTTCTCGCCGGGCGGCGCTGTGTGTTCTCGCCGGGCGCGCGTGTGTGTTCTCGCCGGGCGGCGTGTGTGTGTTCTCGCCGGGCGCGCGTGGTGTTGGGGGTGGGGGTGGTGGTGGGTGCGTTGTGGGGTGGGTGTGGGAGTGGCGTTGTGGGGGGGTGGGGTGCGTTGTGGGTGTGTGTGGGTGGCGTTGTGGGGGTGGGTTGACGTACAGAATGAGGGAGGAAGGAGGGCAGTGGGAGGAGTCTGCAGCCACCTCCACTACATATGCCTCCTCTCTCACTCCATACGAGGTTAAGAGCACACACCACCACCACCTACCACCCTCTCACCACCACCACCACCACCTACCACCCTCTCCCACCACCCCTACCACCCCTATCCCACCCTCTACCACCACCCCTACCACCTACCACCACTCTCCGACCACCACCCACCCCACCACCCTCTCCCACCAGCACCACCCTACCACCCTGCTCCCACCACCCCTACCACCCTCTCCCACCACCACCACCACCCCCCTACCACCACCCACCCCTCCAACCCCTACCACCCTCTCACCCCACCCCGTCTCCCCACCACCACCACCACCACCACCACCCCTCCCACCTACCACCCTCTCCCCCACCATAGCACCTAACCATCTCGCTTGGGTGTGGTCTCTGCCGGGGGGGGCGTGGTGTGGTCCTCGGCCGGGAGGGGCGTGGGTGTGGTCTCGCCGGAGGGACGTGGGTGTGGTCCCCGGGCTGGGGGGTCTCGCGTGGGCTGGTGTGGTCTCGCCGGGGCGTGGGTGTGGTCTCGCCGGAGGCGTGGTGTGGTCTCGCCGGGGGCGTGGGTGTGTGTCTCCAGCCGGTGGGCGTGGGTGTGGTCTCGCCGGAGGGCGTGGGTGTGGTCTCGCCGGGGGGGCGTGGGTGTGGTCTCGCCGGGGGGCGTGGGTGTGGTCACGCCGGAGGGGGCGTGGGTGTGGTCTCGCCGGAGGGCGTGGGTGTGGTCTCGCCGGGGGGCGTGGTCGTGGTTCTAGCAGGGGGGCGTGGGTGTGCTCTCGCCGGGGGCGTGGGTGTGGTCTCGCCGGGGGGGGGCGCGTGGGTGTGGTCTCGCCGTAGGCGTGGGTGTGGTCTCGCCGGGGGCGGTGGTGTGGTCTCGCCGGGGGCGTGGTGTGGTTCGCCGGGGCGGGTGTGGTCTCGCCGGGGGCGTGGGTGTGGTCACGCCGGAGGGGGCGTGGGTGTGGTCTCGCCGGGGGCGAAGGGTGTGGTCTCGCCGGGGCGTGGGGTGGTCTCGCCGGGGCGTGGGTGTGGTCTCGCCGGGGGGGCGTCGTGGGTGTGGTCTCGCCGGGGGGAGGTGGTGTGGTCTCGCCGGGGACGTGGGTGTGGTCTCGCCGGGGCGTGGGTGGTCCGGGGGCTTGGTATAGTAGGCCAAAAGTGAGTTCTGGCTACTAGGTACGACATATATATATATATATATATATATTATATAATATATATATATATATATATGTACCTAGTAGCCAGAACGCACTTCTCAGCCTACTATGCAAGGCCCGATTTGCCTAATAAGCCAAGTTTTCCTGAATAATATATTTTCTCTAATTTTTTCTTATGAAATGATAAACCTGCACATTTCATTATGTATGAGGTCAATTTTTTTTTATTGGAGTTAAAATTATCGTAGTTATATGACCGACCTAACCAACCCTACCTAACCTAATCTAACCTATCTTTATGGGTTAGGTTAGGCTAGGTAGTAGAAAAAGTTAGGTTAGGTTAGGTTAGGTAGGTTAGGTAGTCGAAAAACAATTAATTCATGAAAACTTGGCTTATTAGGCAAATCGGGCCTTGCATAGTAGGCTGAGAAGTGCGTTCTGGCTACTAGGTACGACATATATATATATATGTCGTACCTAGTAGCCAGAACGCACTTCTCAGCCTACTATGCAAGGCCGATTGCCTAATAAGCCAAGTTTTACTGAATTAATATATTTTCTCTAATTTTTTTCTTACGAAATGATAAAGCTACCCATTTCATTATGTATGAGGAATTTTTTTTTATTGAAGTTAAAATTAACGTAGATATATGACCGAACCTAACCAACCCTACCTAACCTAACCAAACCTATCTTTATAAGTTAGGTTAGGTTAGGTAGCCTAAAAGTTAGGTTAGGTTAGGTTAGGTAGGTTAGGTAGTCGAAAAACAATTAATTCATGAAAACTTGGCTTATTTGGCAAATCGAGCCTTGCATAGTAGGCTGAGAAGTGCGTTCTGGCTACTAGGTACGACATATATATATATATATATATATATATATATATATATATATATATATATATATATATATATATATATATATATATATATATATATATATATATATATATATATATATATTTATATTTGATTATATATATATTAAAAGTACGTACAATATGAGCGTTAAAGAACCCAACAATTAATATTCGGGGAAATGACTGAGCATTTAATAACATTGTATTTTATATCGTGTCTCAGTTCTCCTCGCGGAGTTTGCGCCTTTGAGATTGTATTGGGAGATTTATTGGTTTACTCGAAATAAATTCTATGGAAACATTATGCACTTTTTAGTTTCTCTGAAAATTAAAGTGAAATTCATCGGTGGAAGCTGTGGGGAAAGTAACAGACCAAATTGACTAAAGGAGTGAGTCAGAAGCTGAATGAATGAGTCAGCGGCTGAAGCAGTGAGTCAGCGGCTTAAAGAGTGATTGTATCTTTATTTACATGTCTTTATTCGAGCGATTGTGCGTGTGTGTGTTCACTTAGTTGTGTTCACCTAGTTGTGCTTGCGGGGGTTGAGCTCTGCTCTTTCAGCCCGCCTCTGAACTGTCAATCAATCAACTGTTACTAACTACTAATTTTGTTTCCCTGCACCAACACCCCCCCAAGGAAGCAGCCCGTCCTTGGTTCACGAGTCCACGAACCTCGGTCCCTAGTACCACGATTCTAAAGCACTGTCCACTCAGCCGCCCAGCCCCTAAAATAAAGAAGCAAAGAAGAAAAGCACACACACAAAAAGTGTGTGTGTGTGTGTGTGTGTGTGTGTGTGTGTGTGTGTGTGTGTGTGTGTGTGTGTGTGTGTGTGTGTGTGTGTGTGTGTGTGTGTGTGAGTTTCGAATCAATCAGTCATATACTGACAACAATTGCTCAAAATTATTGCAATATTTATTTATTCATATTGTGCTTAGCCTGATCATTGGTATACTGGTGATCTTTACGTCACACAGCTGCTTCATTAATGCACAAACACTTACACTGAACAAGGAAACTAGCGGGGGTCTCCTACCATAAATTAGATGTTTAGTGTTTACACAAGATAAGATCACTGACCGTGAGAGGGTAATTAGGAGTAACAGTAGTCCAGGTGTGGGAGAGTCCTTTGCGGCCTTAAACAACGCAGTTCAGGCCCACAATTACTACTCCTTTCTATATTTTTTCTCTATTTTTTACTTTTATTGATGGATGTGACTGTTGAACGTTGTTAACTCCAAGAGTCTCTTTGCTGCTGTAATGCTGAATTTTCCTCCCATAAACATATCTCACAACTTTCAGAGTTGTCATAATATCAAGAAAATTAGCTTGAACAAGAAGCAGGCCTAGTGCAAGAAGCCTCGGTTCTGTTAACAGCTCTGTTGTTCCTTAGGGAGGTAAGTAGACGCAATAAACTGTTCCTTACTTTCGTGGGTTATGTCCTCTAGTGATGTTATGAGAAGAATCTCAGTGCAACTGCAGGTTCAGTATCGAATAATTAATGGTCGCTAGTTGTATATAATATTTAGAGAGAGTGTGTATGTGTGTGTGTATGCACTTAGTTGTATTCACCTAGTTGTGCTTGGGGTTTGAGCTCTGCTCTTACGGCCCATCTCACATCTATCAATCAACTCTAACTACTACTACTATTTTTTTCACATCACACACACACACACACACACACCAGGAAGCAGCCCGTGGCAGCTGACTAACTCCCAGGTACCTATTTACTGCTAGGTAACAGGGGCATAGGGTGAAAAAAAATCTGCCCAATGTTTCTCGCCGGCGCCCGGGATCGAACCCGGAACAACATGATCACATGTGCAGCGTGCTTTCCGCTCTGCCACCGGCTCCCATGTGTGTGTGTGTGTACTCACCTAATTGTGCTTGCGGGGGTTGAGCTTTGGCTCTTTGGTCCCGCCTCTCAACTGTCAATCAACTGGTGTACAGGTTCCTGAGCCGTGTGTGTTTGTGTGTGTGTGTGTGTTTGTGTGAGTGTGTGTGTGCGTGTGGGTGTGTCTCTACTCACCTAATTGTGCTTGTGGGGGATGAGCTCTGGCTCTTTGGTCCCTCCTCTCAACCGTCAATCAACAGGTGTACAGGTTCCTGAGCCTACTGGGCTCTATCATATCTACACTTGAAACTGTGTATGGAGTCAGCCTCCACCACATTCCTTCCTAATGCATTCCATTTGTCAACCACTCTGACACTACAAAAGTTCTTTCTAATATCTCTGTGGCTCATTTGGGCACTTAGTTTCCACCTGTGTCCCCTAGTGCATGTGCCCCTTGAGTTAAATAGCCTGTCTTTATCTACCCTATCAATTCCCTTCAGAATCTTGAATGTGGTGATCATGTCCCCCCTAACTCTTCTGTCTTCTAGCGAAGTTAGGTTTAATTCCCGTAGTCTCTCCTCGTAGCTCATACCTTGAGGCTTCAAGGTATGTGTGTGTGTGTGTGTGTGTGTGTGTGTGTGTGTGTGTGTGTGTGTGTGTGGTGTGTGTGTGTGTGTGTGTGTAATAGTTAACATTCAGAAGGTGTAACTGTTACCCACCGACCAGGGATACCAAACTTACCACATTCTTGTTAGTCCGTGAATAGGAAAAATTTCGTTTAGGTAATTAGAGTTATGTGCGTTTATGTGTAACTGTGTTTACATGCGCTCGTGTGAACTGAGTTAGTTGGCCTGAGTTAGTGTGTGTTAATTACACTTTAGTTAACTATTTACAAATAACAATTATGCATGATTCACATGTTTATACAGATTATGTAGTTCAAGATAGGTAAAATGGCACTTATATTACCACTCAAACAAGTAAGTATCACTGAGCTGATTGTGAGGAGATGTAGAATCTCCTCAGCTAGTTTTCCTAGTTTCTAGAATAGGCTAGTCGCTCTAGGGACTCTAGAAACTGAAGCTTTCAAAATTTACATATACTTGTTTGGTGTCATATGGAAGCTTATGTTAAATGCTGTCAGTTAAAACTAATTAGAGGTCTGTGATTGCTCTGTAGAGAGAATTACAGAAATATTTCCTGTTTTGTGAAATAGGGAGAGATTTGAGAGTGATGGTGTGAGGTTTATGACTCAAGAACCGTTACGGGTGGGGGGGACAGTGGGGGAACGTTGCCTTCCCCCACCAAGGGAGACGTTGAGACGTTGTGTTAGGCCTCCCCCTCCCTGTGACGTCACGCCACGCCACCAGGCGAGGGACGCCTGTGATTGGCTTAGGCACTCCTACCCGTAGGCCGAGTTTTGGCGCCAATGATTGTTGCTGGAAGCGGCACCACGGAGCCGTGCCGGCTTCCTGCTGATTGGTCAGCAAGGTAGGGGGGGGAGATATGGGGATGTGAGTCTCTCTAGCCCGCCAAGAGGGCAGTTTGAATTGGGCAGCCAGGGTGTGAGGAGTGTCTAGGTGGGGGTGGCGGGCCTGCCACCCCCACCACCGTTATCGCTCCTGTCGTTCAGTTTATTCATCTTGCATGGCACTCCGGCCACCCTGGGTGTGTCGAAGCCCAAATTCGCGTGAAACTGGGACTGGTAAATACAGGAGAGGAAGTAGCCTCAGAGACAGTGATCACCCATGGGGCAGCTACCAGAGCCCCATGGGGTAGCAGGTGGCTCAGATTATCCTGTATGTTCATGGACAATTGGGTGGAATAATGGGCAGGGCCTACCAGTGTAATGAAGGTGATATTACAGGCCCCTGTTGGACTTTGAATTCCGCCCGACGTCGTCCATGTGGTAGGTGACGCCGGCCAGTGTCACCCTTGTCACCCCAGTGTAAGAGCGAGTCATGCTCTAGTTTGTTGGGGGGTAGTGGTGATTCCCCATCCACATGTGTGTATGCCCCCAGGCGCCACGTGGCCACCCCCAGGCCACCCGTGCGTCACCACGGCCCGGCCCGGCCTGGCCCGGCCCGGCCCAGACCACCCCCCTTTACCCCGCGCGCGAGCAGCCCGGGTGGGGTGGGGTGCTGTGACGTCACGCGCCACCCGTGGCTACCCTCCTGAGGGCCACGCGGTGGCCACATGTTGGCCACCACCTTTGGCCACCCCCCTTGGCCACTTTCCCAGGACAGCCTAGGGCCACATCTTGTCGACGCACGAGGAGCAAGCTAAGTGTTGACAGCCGGGTGGTAAGGACCTGGGAAATGAGAAAAATGTGTGGAAGGACACGTGAGTACTTTAACAGTGTCTCAGTATTAGTGGAAATCATAGTAGAAAAGTTGTGTGGGCCCCTAGCCCGGCCAGGCTAAGGAAGCAGCTGAGACACCTGTCAGTGGCACGCCCAGGTGACTGTGGGGCAGTACCTGGAGAGGGAAATTGTCACAGTAAATCATGTAGTGATATAATTGTATATCTGTAGAGATAATGTGTGTAGACTGACTTGAGTTTGGGACCAGTCAGTGTAGAAAATCATCATATAAATGAACCAGTCTGTCGATTCTGTATAATCGTTCAGCCTTGGTTAGTGCCATGGTACCGCAGGTGTAATTAGGCCAGGGTAGAGTTAATTAAGCAGGCCCGTGGGGCAGGGTTATTAATGGACATCCTGAGGTCTGTATATTGTCCTGGTGATTAATTTGCATTGTTTATGGAGGCCATTTCCATATGTTTCATTTGCATGTTGCATGTATTGTGTTGTGTGGTGAGTCAGTAGATGTGATTGCTGACTGATTACCTAATGATGTCATTAGCATGGGGGGCATGCTGACGGTATCATTATGTGCAGGTTTGTGCAGTGTTATCAGGTATACGTTATTACTGTCCTAGGAATTGTGTTGAGGATTTAAGGGGACCCTTTGAGTATTCAGGGAAATTCTCAGTCACTTAATGAGAGCGAGCAATTAGTTAATTTGCCTAATTATGGGAGAATTAGTGCCAGCTGTCCGCGTAGAGCGACGGTGTCTTATATTAACGTAAATTGTCTTGCTGAAGCCACCGGGATCGGGCGATCTTTTGCAACGTTTGCAAGATTAGAGGGGCAGTAATATTGGTACCTTGAGTTGTTGCAAAACCGTGTGTCATTACTGTGTGGGCATAGTAATTAACGAGTTGCAGTAGTCGCAACCGTATGTGGGCAGTGCTATTTTATGTTGTTTTGCATGCCATTATATGTGTGACCTATGTAACCTTAGGGTTACTTTGTTTCTTTAAGTTGTGTTGAGAACTTGAGGATTCAGTGAGTTAATTAGGGGTAATTAACTGGATAAGGGGGTGCACATTTGTAGTTGTTGAATGAGTGAGGGCTGTTATGGGAGAACAGTGTTGAGCTTGAGCTTGTGGGAATACGTTTCCGGTGCAATTAATTGTCCGTGTGACAATTAATTGACCACTCTAGCTAATTATGTAATTAGCATTCTCATCATGAATTCACGTAGTGGGAGAGGATCTGTCAGAGTCTGTCAGTGATAGTGTTAACGTCAGTTGCTCGAGACTAATTGCGTTTCGGGGTTGGGGCAATTAGTGGCTCATGATAATTAGTGGAGTAATTAACGTCTGGAGTCTTGAGGACTCAGATGACTCGGTAAAGCGAGGTCATGGGGTTAGCATAATACGTTATATTAATCATATTCTGTCTGGTGACAGTGGATTAAGTTGCACTCATTGTTAATTAGTAATTAACTCCTCTTCCGTGAATTCACAGTGTTTGATGAGACCTGCTTAGGCAGTGCGGAGTGAGACGTATTTATGTATGATTAATTATCGGTCCTGGTGACAGTTAATTAATTGCTCGAGGTTAATTAGGGTAATTAGCACTCATGGTAAAGTAATTAATGTCTCAGACTGTTGAGAGGCCACCCGCTTGGGGTAGGCTTAGTTAACGTAACTCAATTGGGATGTAATTAGTGGTCCGTTTGACCTTAATTAAGAATTACTCACTGAATACTTGCAAGGAGTCAAGTGTGATGTAATTTAAGAGTTTGAGTTATTGTGACAAGAGGACTTGTGTTAACGTAGAGTACTATCATGTTGTTGTCTAGCGTGAGACACTTGTTTGTGATTAAAGTAGTACTTTGTTGCTGACTGCTGTGATCAGTCAATTTCCATCATTATTCACATAATCAATGTTGTAATTGATTAAGGCAATTGCTTTTGGTTGTCGTCTAGTGACGAGGGTAAAGTAACTTAGGGATGAGTGGAGCTGTGTCCCAGAATCCCACCTTGCCTGACTTTGTTCACTTTAGTTGTGATAGGGGGAGTCACTGTTAGACTACCCGCCTAGTTACGGGGGTCTCTCCTGTTTGTAAGGAGGACCTTAAGCTCGTGATTAGAGTAGCTGGACACCGGAAAGCCGCGTCACTATTGATTGCTTGCTTGTGTCATCAGTGGATACTTCTTTTGTTCAGTTAGTCATGTTGTCAGCCCGAAGTGTCAGCAGGATGGAGCCTGCTGTCATTTCTCGAGGGGCTGTTGAATAGCTGTGTTGCAAATGCCACTGGATGGACATTAACGTAATTAAATCACTCGCTGTGGTGTAACTTAGTTTGTGATATTTTTCTTTGATTTGCAATATTACGTCGTCAGTGGGCACACCTGTGTTCAGGTTAGTTCAGTATGCAGCCACACAGCAAGGGTTGCTAGTTAGCTGTTGGTTATAGTGCCACTGGATGGACATTAACGTAAATGTAAACTCGATAATGTAGTAGTCTAGTCTCTTGTTATTAATAAATGGTTTAATTTGTTAAACGGTCTTTGATGTCAACCTTCAACTATTCTGTGCCACACCCATGATCTGATATATTTGATATTGTTGTTTTGATCTTTGATATGACGGCTGTGCTCTTGGGAATTCGAATTCCAATTCATAGCGCCACATCAAATATAAAATTTGATTGTGAGAACCCGTCGGTTACCCTTTATTGGTTTTAACGTCATGTTTAACTAGGAGGAACCAGCGGCCTATTGTGGACAGGTTTTCACCCCTGCTGGTGGAAGCCTGGCGGTTTGCTCCCGCTTCTCCTTTTTCTACTGGACTCATGCTTAACTGCCAAGAGCAGCCTTTAAACTTGTAGTCCACCTCCTAAGGGAGGTAGGCGTAGAGAAAAATCTCACACTGATCCATTCATATACACACACTCTAACTTACACAAGGCAAACACACTTAAGTGATTCACATCCACTAATTATAATGCTGGTGTTTACGCAAGATAAGATGGTCGTCCACATGGAATTATCATTAGCAGCTGTAGTACAGGTGGGGAGCGTCCACTGCAGCCCCAACGAGCCTCGGTTCGAGCCCCACGGTTCTTCTATGAAGCTGCTTTTTTTTATAAATTTAATAACGAACTAGTTTCGCATTTCTTTTCAATGTATAACACGTGAATAATTTGTTTAAGAAATTACAGGAGCTTTTCATTAAATTGGAGGAGCAATTAGAGACAATCTAGGCGTGGATGTGACTGTGGAAAATTATAAATCTCAGACACATTTTCTAAGATATCAAAGACTTTTGGCCAGGTAAACGTGTTTGAAGATTTGACGTTCTATATAGTCTTTGTTTGGGTGTATTTTTGTGAGTTTGTGTGTGTGTTTGTATGTGTGTGTACTCACCTGTTGTGCTAACCTATTTGTGCTTGCGGGGGTTGAGCTTTGGCTCTTTGGTCCCGCCTCTCAACTGTCAATCTACTGGTGTACAGGTTCCTGAGCCTACTGGGCTCTATCATATCTACATTTAGAACTGTGTATGGAGTCAGCCTCCACCACATCACTGCCTAATGCATTCCATCCGTTAACTACTCTGACACTGAAACAGTTCCTTCTAATGTCCCTGTGGCTCATGTGGGTACTCAGTTTCGACCTGTGTCCCCTTGTTCGCGTCCCAGCAGTGTTGAATAGTTTATCCTTCTTTACCCGGTCTATTCCCCTGAGGATTTTGTAGGTTGTGATCATGTCACCCCTTACTCTTCTGTCTTCCAGTGTCGTAAGGTGCATTTCCCGCAGGGTTATTCTCGTAACTCATGCATCTTAGTTCTGGGACTAGTCTAGTGGCATACCTTTGGACTTTTTCCAGCTTCGTCTTGTGCTTGACAAGGTACGGCTCCATGCTGGGGCCGTATACTCCACGATTGGTCATACATATGTGGTGTACAAGATTCTGAATGATTCCTTACACAGGTTCCTGAACGCTGTTCTGATGTTAGCCAGCTTCGCATATGCCGCAGACGTTATTCTTTTTATGTGGGCTTCAGGAGACAGGTTTGGTGTGATGTCAACTCCTAGATCTTTCTCTCTGTCCGTTTCATTTAGTACTTCATCTCCTATTCTGTTTCCTGCGTCTAGCCTCCTGTTTCCACTGCCTAGTTTCATTACTTTGCATTTACTCGGGTTGAACTTCAACAGCCATTTGTTTGACCATTCACTCAGTCTGTCTAGATCATCTTGTAGCCTCCTACTATCATCCTCTGTTTCAATCCTCCTCATAAATTTTGCATCCTCGGCAAACATTCAGAGAAACGATTCTACACCCTCTGGAAAATCATTTACATGTATCAGAAACAGCATAGGTCCAAGGACTGACCCCTGCGGGACTCCACTTGGAAGGTCTCGCCAATCTGAGACCTCACCCCTCACACTTGCTCGTTGTCTCCTGTTGCTTATGTACTCCTTTTTCCAATGGAGCACCTTCCCTTTCACTCCAGCCTGCATATCCAGCTTTTTCACTAGCCTCTTGTGTGGAACTGTAACAAAGGTTTTCTGACAATCCAAAAATATGCAGTCTGCCCAGCCTTCTCTTTCTTGCCTTATTTTTGTTGCCTGGTCGTAGAATTCAAGTAACCCTGTGAGGCAGGACCTGCCATCCCTGAACCCATGTTGATTCTGTGTTACAAACTTCTTTCGCTCCAGATGTTCCATTAGCTTTCTTCGCACAATCTTCTCCATCAGCTTGCATAGTATGCAGGTTAGGGACACTGGCCTGTAGTTCAGTGCCTCCTGTTTATCCCCTTTCTTGTATATCGGGACTACAATAGCTGCTTTCCAAATATCTGGCAGTTCCCCTGCTGCCAGTGTGTGTGTGTGTGTGTGTGTGTGTGTGTGTGTGTGTGTGTGTGTGTGTGTGTGTGTGTGTGTGTGTGTGTGTGTGTACTCACCTATTTGTGCTTGCGGGGGTTGAGCTCTGGCTCTTTGGTCCTGCCTCTCAACTGTCAATCAACTGGTGTACAGGTTCGTGAGTTTATTGGGCTCTTTCATATCTACACTTGAAACTGTGTATGGAGTCAGCCTCCACCACATCACTTCCTCATGCATTCTAATTGCCAACCAATTTCACATTAAAAAAATTCTTTCTAATATCTCTGTGGCTCATTTGGGCACTCAATTTCCACCTGTGTCCTCTAGTGGGTGTGGCTCTTGTTTTAAAGAGCCTGTCTTTATCCACCCTATAAATTCCTTTGAGAATCTTGTATGTGGTGATCATGTCCCCCCTAACTCTTTTGTCTTCCAGCGACGTGAGGTTTATTTCCCGTAATGTCACCACGTAGCTCATACCCCACAGTTCAAGTACTAGTCTGGTGGCAAACCGTTGAATTTTTTCCATAGGTGGTATACAAAGTTCTGAATGATTCCTTACACAGGTTGCTAAATGCTGTTCTTATGTTGGCCAACCTGGCATATGCTGCTGATGTTATCCTCTTGATATGGGCTTCAGGAGACAGGTCTGGCGTGATATCAACCCCCAGGTCTTTCTGTCTGACTCCTGAAGAATTTCAGCTCCCGAATAATACCTTGTATCTGGTCGCCTGCTCCCTACACCTATCTTCATTACATTACATTTGCTGGGTTTAAACTCTAATAATCATTTACTCGATAATTTCTTCAGTTTGTCCAGGTCTTCTTGAAGCCTCATGTTGTCCTCCTCTGCCTTAATCCTTCTCATAATTTTGTCATCGTTAGCAAACATTGAAAGGAATGAGTCAATACCCTCCGGGGGATCATTTACCTATATCGGAAACAGTATAGGACCGAGTACAGAGCCCTGTGGGACTCCACTGGTGACGTCACGCCTATCTGCGGTCACACCCCTCACTGCAACTCTCTGCTTCATATTGCTTAGGTACTCACTTATCCACTGGAGTATCTTATCAGTTGCTCCTGCCTGTCTCTCCAGCATATTTGCCAGCCTCTTATGTGATACTGTGTCAAAAGCTTTCCGACAGTTCAAAAAAATGCAGTCAGCCTAGCCTTTTCTTCTTTGCCTAATCTTTGTCACCTGGTCATAGAATTTTATTAAGCCCGTTAAGCAAGACTTACCCTCCCTGAATTCATGTTGGCGATTTGTCACGAAGTACCTTCTCTCTAGATAAGTTACTAGATTTTTTCGCACGATATTCTCCATCACCATGAATGGTATACAAGTTAAGGACACTTGTGTGTGTGTGTGTGTGTGTGTGTGTGTGTGTGTGTGTGTGTGTGTGTGTGTGTGTGTGTGTGTGTGTGTGTGTGTGTGTGTGTGTGTGTGTGTGTGTGTGTGTGTGTGTGTGTGTGTGTGTGTGTGTGTGTGTGTGTGTGTGTGTTTGTTTGTGTGTACTCACCTAGTTGTACTCACCTAGTTGTGCTTGCGGGGGTTGAGCTCTGGCTCTTTGGTCCCGCCTCTCAACCGTCAATCAACAGGTGTACAGTTTCCTGAGCCTAATGGGCTCTATCATATCTACACTTGAAACTGTGTATGGAGTCAGCCTCCACCACATCGCTTCCTAATGCATTCCATTTGTCAACCACTCTGACACTAAAAAAGTTCTTTCTAATATCTCTGTGGCTCATTTGGGCACTCAGTTTCCACCTGTGTCCCCTAGTGCGTGTGCCCCTTGTGTTAAACAGCCTGTCTTTATCAACCCTGTCGATTCCCCTGAGAATCTTGAATGTGGTGATCATGTCCCCCCTAACTCTTCTGTCTTCCAACGAAGTGAGGTTTAATTCCTGCAGTCGCTCCTCGTAGCTCATACCTCTCAGCTCGGGTACTAGTCTGGTGGCAAACCTTTGAACCTTTTCCAGTTTAGTCTTATGCTTGACTAGATAGGGACTCCATGCTGGAGCCGCATACTCCAGGATTGGTCTGACATATGTGGTATATAATGTTCTGAAAGATTCCTTACACAAGTTTCTAAAGGCCGTTCTTATGTTAGCCAACCTGGCATATGCTGCTGATGTTATCCTCTTGATATGAGCTTCAGGGGACAGGTCTGGCGTGATATCAACCCCCAGGTCTTTCTCTCTCTCTGACTCTTGAAGTATTTCATCTCCCAAATGATACCTTGTATCTGGTCTCCTGCTTCCTACCCCTATCTTCATTACATTACATTTGCTTGGGTTAAACTCTAACAGCCATTTGTTCGACCATTCCTGCAGCTTGTCCAGGTCTTCTTGAAGTCTCAAGCTGTCCTCTGTCTTAATCCTTCTCATAATTTTGGCGTCGTCAGCAAACATTGAGAGGAATGAGTCTATACCCTCTGGGAGATCATTTACGTATATCAGAAACAGGATAGGTCCAAGTACAGAGCCCTGTGGGACTCCACTGGTGACTTCACGCCAGTCTGAGGTCTCACCCCTCACTGTAACTCTCTGCTTCCTATTGCTTAGGTACTCCCTTATCCACTGGAGCGCCCTACCTGTTACTCCTGCCTGTTTCTCCAGCTTATGCATCAACCTTTTATGGGGTACTGTGTCAAAGGCTTTCCGACAGTCCAAAAAAATGCAGTCCGCCCACCCTTCTCTTTCTTGCTTAATTCTTGTCACCTGATCGTAGAATTCTATCAAGCCTGTAAGGCAAGATTTACCCTCCCTGAACCCATGTTGATGGGTTGTCACGAAGTCTCTTCTCTCCAGATGTGTTACTAGGTTTTTTCTCACAATCTTCTCCATCACCTTGCATGGTATACAAGTTAAGGACACTGGCCTGTAGTTCAGTGCCTCTTGTCTGTCACCCTTTTTGTATATTGGTACTACATTAGCAGTCTTCCATATTTCTGGTAGGTCCCCCGTTTCCAGTGACTTACTATACACTATGGAGAGTGGTAAGCAAAGTGCTCCTGCACACTCTTTCAATACCCATGGCGAGATTCCATCCGGCCCAACAGCTTTTCTCACATCCAGCTCCAATAGGTGCTTTTTGACCTCATCTCTTGTAATTTCGAACCTATCCAAGGTCACCTGGTTTGCTGCCACCTCTCCCAGCGCCGTGATATCTCCCTGTTCTATTGTAAAGACCTCCTGGAACCTTTTGTTGAGTTCTTCACACACCTCTTTGTCATTCTCTGTGTACCTGTCCTCGCCCACCCTAAGTTTAATCACCTGTTCCTTCACTGTTGTCTTCCTCCTGATGTGACTGTGTAGTAGCTTTGGTTCAGTCTTGGCTTTGTTAGCTATATCATTTTCATACCTTTTCTCAGCTGCTCTTCTCACACTGACATACTCGTTCCTGGTTCTCTGGTATCTCTCTCTACTTTCTGGTGTTCTGTTATTACGGAAGTTCCTCCATGCCCTTTTGTTCAGCTCCTTTGCTTTCATACATTCCCTATTAAACCACGGATTC
>WNGS01158538.1:8791-23029 GCA_020271785.1 Procambarus virginalis
TTGTTCCAGCGACTGCCCGCGTGTTGTTATTCCAGGGACGGCCCGTGTTTTGTTGTACCAGTGACGCCCAGTGTGTTGTTGTTCCAGCTACAGCCCCACGTGTTTATCAGTGACGGCCCCGTGTGTTGTTGTTCCAGCTACGGCCGTGTGTTGTTGTTCCAGTGACGGCCCAGTGTGTTTGTTCCAGCTATGGCCCGTTTGTTGTTGTTCCAGGGAAGGCCCGCGATGGATTTTTTATAGACTTCCCTGTGTTTTGTTCTTTCAACGACGGCCCGTTGTTTGTTGTTCCAGCGAAGAGCTCAATGTGTTGTTATTCAGCGACGGCCCGTGAGTTGTTGTTCCAGCGATGGCCTGTGTTGATGTTCCAGCGATGACCCCGTTTGTTGTTGTTCCAACTACGGTCCCGTGTGTTGTTTTTCCACGACGGCCCGGTGTTGTTGTTCCAGCGACGACCCGGTGGTTGTTTCCCAGCGATGGCCCTTGGTGCTGTTGCACGAGCAACGGCCCGTGTGTTGCTACAGCGACGGCCCCGTGTGTTTGTTGTTCAAGCGATGTGTCCGTTGTGTGATGTTCCAGCGACGGTCCCGTGTGATGATGCTCCAGCGATGGCCCCGTGTGATGTTGTTTCAGCGACGGCCCGTGTGTGTTGCTGGTGACAGCAAAGTGTGTTGTTGTTCCAGTGAAGGCCCGTGTGTGTTGTTTTCCAGCGGCGGCCCGTGTGTTGGTGTTCCAGCGACGGCCCGTGTGTTGTTGTTCGAGCGAAGGCCCGTGTGTTGTTGTTACAGTGACGGCCCAGTGTCATTTGTTCCAGCGACGTCCCCATGTGTTGTTGTTTCACCGACGGCCCGTGTTTGTTGTTTCCAGTGAAGGCCCAGTGTCTTGTTGTTCCCAGCGACGGCTCCAGTGTTGTTCCAGTGACGGCCCAGTGTCTTGTTGTTCCAGCGACGGCCCCACGTGTTGTTTCAGTGACGGCCCAGTGTGTTTTTGTTCCAGCGACGGCCCCCTGTATTGTTGTTCCAGCGACGGCCCGTGTTGATCTTCCAGTGACAGCCTGTGTGTTGTTCCACCGATGGCCCATCTTGATGTTCCAGCAACGTCCCCGTGTGTTGTTGTTCCACCGACGGCTAGTGGGTTGTTGTTCCAGCGAATGCCTGTTTTTTTTTGTTCCAGCGATGGCCCCATGTTGATGTTCCACCGACAGCCCAGTGCTGATGTTCTAGCGTGTGTTGCTGTTCCAGTGACAGCCCAGTGATTTTGTTTCAGCGATGGCCCCGTGTGTTGTTGTTCCAGCGACGGCCCAGTTGATGTTTCAGTGACGGCCTGTGTGTTCTTGTTCCAGCGACAGCCCCGTGTTTTTGTTTCAGCGATGGTCCGTGTGTTGTTGTTCCAGCGACGCCCCGTGTTGATTTTCCAGCGACGGCCCCGTATATTGTTTATTCCAGAGACAGCACCGTGTGTTATTGTTCCAGCGACGGCCCGTGTTGATGTTCCAGAGACGGCCCCGTTTGTTGTTGTTCCAGCGACGGCCCGTGTGCTGTTCCTCCCGCAACGACCCCGTGTTTGTTCCAGCGACGGCCCCATGTGTTGTTATTCGAGCGACTGCCCGTGTGTTCTTGTTCGAGTGACGGCCCGTGTGTTGTTGTTCCAGCGACTGCCCGCGTGTTGTTATTCCAGGGACGGCCCGTGTTTTGTTGTACCAGTGACGGCCCAGTGTGTTGTTGTTCCAGCTACAGCCCCACGTGTTTTTTCAGTGACGGCCCCGTGTGTTGTTGTTCCAGCTACGGCCCGTGTGTTGTTGTTCCAGTGACGGCCCAGTGTGTTGTTCCAGCTATGGCCCGTTATTTGTTGTTCCCGGGACGGACCGCGCTGGATTTTTATAGACGTCCCTGTGTTTTGTTCTTTCAACGACGGCCCGTGTGTTGTTGTTCCAGCGAAGAGCTCAATGTGTTGTTATTCCAGCGACGGCCGTGAGTTGTTGTTCCAGCGATGACCTGTGTTGATGTTCCAGCGATGACCCCGTTGTTGTTGTTCCAACTACAGTCCAGTGTGTTGTTGTTCCAGCGACACCCATGTGTTGTTTTTCCAGCGACGGCCCGGGTGTTGTTGTTCCAGCGACGATCCGTGTGTTGTTGTTTCAGCGACGGCCCTTGTGCTGTTGCACGAGCAACGGCCCGTGTGTTGCTACAGCGAAGGCCCCGTGTGTTGTTGTTCAAGCGATGTCCCGTGTTGATGTTCCAGCGACGGTCCCGTGTGATGATGCTCCAGCGATGGCCCCGTGTGATGTTGTTCCAGCGACGGCCCGTGTGTTGTTCTGGTGACAGCAAAGTGTGTTGTTGTTCCAGTGAAGGCCCAGTGTGTTGTTGTTCCAGCGGCGGCCTGTGTGTTGGTGTTCCAGCGACGGCCCGTGTGTTGTTGTTCGAGCGACGGCCCGTGTGTTGTTGTTACAGTGACGGCCCAGTGTCATGTTGTTCCAGCGACGTCCCCATGTGTTGTTGTTTCAGCGACGGCCCGTGTGTTGTTGTTCCAGTGAAGGCCCAGTGTCTTGTTGTTCCAGCGACGGCTCCAAGTGTTGTTCCAGTGACGGCCCAGTGTCTTGTTGTTCCAGCGACGGCCCCACGTGTTGTTTCAGTGACGGCCCAGTGTGTTTTTGTTCCAGCGACGACCCCCTGTATTGTTGTTCCAGCGACGGCCCGTGTTGATCTTCCAGTGACAGCCTGTGTGTTGTTGTTCCACCGATGGCCCGTCTTGATGTTCCAGCAACGTCCCCGTGTGTTGTTGTTCCACCGACGGCTAGTGGGTTGTTGTTCCAGCGAATGCCTGTTTTTTGTTGTTCCAGCGATGGCCCATGTTGATGTTCCACCGACAGCCCAGTGCTGATGTTCTAGCGTGTGTTGCTGTTCCAGTGACAGCCCAGTGATTTTGTTTCAGCGATGGCCCCGTGTGTTGTTGTTCCAGCGACGGCCCGAGTTGATGTTTCAGTGACGGCCTGTGTGTTCTTGTTCCAGCGACAGCCCCGTGTTTTTGTTTCAGCGATGGTCCGTGTGTTGTTGTTCCAGCGACGCCCCGTGTTGATTTTCCAGCGACGGCCCCGTATATTGTTATTCCAGAGACAGCACCGTGTGTTATTGTTCCAGCGACGGCCCGTGTTGATGTTCCAGAGACGGCCCCGTTTGTTGTTGTTCCAGCGACGGCCCGTGTGCTGTTCCTCCCGCAACGACCCCGTGTCTTGTTCCAGCGACGGCCCCATGTGTTGTTATTCGAGCGACAGCCCGTGTGTTGTTGTTCCAGCGACTGCCCGTGTGTTCTTGTTCGAGTGACGGCCCGTGTGTTGTTGTTCCAGCGACTGCCCGCGTGTTGTTATTCCAGGGACGGCCCGTGTTTTGTTGTACCAGTGACGGCCCAGTGTGTTGTTGTTCCAGCTACAGCCCCACGTGTTTTTTCAGTGACGGCCCGTGTGTTGTTGTTCCAGCTACGGCCCGTGTGGTGTTGTTCCAGTGACGGCCCAGTGTGTTGTTCCAGCTATGGCCCGTTATTTGTTGTTCCAGGGACGGTCCGCGCTGGATTTTTTATAGACGTCCCTGTGTTTTGTTCTTTCAACGACGGCCCGTGTGTTGTTGTTCCAGCGAAGAGCTCAATGTGTTGTTATTCCAGCGACGGCCCGTGAGTTGCTGTTCCAGCGATGGCCTGTGTTGATGTTCCAGCGATGACCCCGTTTGTTGTTGTTCCAACTACGGTCCAGTGTGTTGTTGTTCCAGCGACAACCCATGTGTTGTTTTTCCAGCGACGGCCCGGTGTTGTTGTTCCAGCGACGACCCGTGTGTTGTTGTTTCAGCGACGGCCCTTGTGCTGTTGCACGAGCAACGGCCCGTGTGTTGCTACAGCGACGGCCCCGTGTGTTGTTGTTCAAGCGATGTCCCGTGTTGATGTTCCAGCGACGGTCCCGTGTGATGATGCTCCAGCGATGGCCCCGTGTGATGTTGTTCCAGCGACGGCCCGTGTGTTGTTCTGGTGACAGCAAAGTGTGTTGTTGTTCCAGTGAAGGCCCAGTGTGTTGTTGTTCCAGCGACGGCCCCACGTGTTGTTTCAGTGGCGGCCCAGTGTGTTGTTGTTCCAGCGCCCTCCCCATGCGCTGGAACGATTGAACGATTGGAACGATAGAACGTTCCAACGATTGCCAGAGTGTTGTTGTTCCAGCGACGGCCCCGTGTGTTGTTTTAGCGACACCCCCACGTGTTATTTCAGTGACGGCCCAGTGTGTTGTTGTTCCAACAATTGCCAGAGTGTTGTTGTTCCAGCGACGGCCCGTGTGTTGTTGTTCCAGTGAAGGCCCAGTGTCTTGTTCTTCCAGCGACGGCCCCAAGTGTTGTTCCAGTGACGGTCCAGTGTCTTGTTGTACCAGCAAAGGCCCCGTGTGTTGTTCCAGCGACGGCCCGTGATGTTGTTCCAGTGACAGCCTGTGTGTTGTTGTTCCACCGACGGCCCGTCTTGATGTTCCAGCAACGTCCCCGTGTGTTGTTGTTCCACCGACGGCTAGTGGGTTGTTGTTCCAGCGAATGCCTGTTTTTTGTTGTTCCAGCGATGGCCCATGTTGATGTTCCACCGACAGCCCAGTGCTGATGTTCTAGCGTGTGTTGCTGTTCCAGTGACAGCCCAGTGATTTTGTTTCAGCGATGGCCCCGTGTGTTGTTGTTCCAGCGACGGCCCGAGTTGATGTTTCAGTGACGGCCTGTGTGTTCTTGTTCCAGCGACAGCCCCGTGTTTTTATTTCAGCGATGGTCCGTGTGTTGTTGTTCCAGCGACGCCCCGTGTTGATGTTCCAGCGACGGCCCCGTATATTGTTATTCCAGAGACAGCACCGTGTGTTATTGTTCCAGCGACGGCCCGTGTTGATGTTCCAGCGACGGCCCCGTTTGTTGTTGTTCCAGCGACGGCCCGTGTGCTGTTCCTCCCGCAACGACCCCGTGTCTTGTTCCAGCGACGGCCCCATGTGTTGTTATTCGAGCGACCGCCCGTGTGTTGTTGTTCCAGCGACTGCCCGTGTGTTCTTGATCGAGTGGCGGCCCGTGTGTTGTTGTTCCAGCGACTGTCCGCGTGTTGTTATTCCAGGGACGGCCCGTGTTTTGTTGTACCAGTGACGGCCCAGTGTGTTGTTGTTCCAGCTACAGCCCCACGTGTTTTTTCAGTGACGGCCCCGTGTGTTGTTGTTCCAGCTACGGCCCGTGTGTTGTTGTTCCAGTGACGGCCCAGTGTGTTGTTCCAGCTATGGCCCGTGTGTTGTTGTTCCAGGGACGGCCCGTGTTGGATTTTTTATAGACGTCCCTTTGTTTTGTTCTTTCAACGACGGCCCGTGTGTTGTTCCAGCGAAGAGCTCAATGTGTTGTTATTCCAGCGACGGCCCGTGAGTTGTTGTTCCAGCGATGGCCTGTGTTGATGTTCCAGCGACGTCCCCGAGTTGATGTTCTAGCGACGGCCCGTGTTGATGTTACAGCGATGGCCCCGTTTGTTGTTGTTCCAACTACGGTCCCGTGTGTTGTTGTTCCAGCGACAACCCAAGTGTTGTTTTTCCAGCGACGGCCCGTGTGTTGTTGTTCCAGCGACGGCCCTTGTGCTGTTGCACGAGCAACGGCCCGTGTGTTGCTACAGCGACGACCCGTGTGTTGTTGTTCCAGCGACGGTCCCGTGTGATGATGCTCCAGCGATGGCCCCGTGTGATGTTGTTCCAGCGACGGCCCGTGTGTTGTTCTGGTGACAGCAAAGTGTGTTGTTGTTCCAGTGAAGGCCCAGTATGTTGTTGTTCCAGCGACAGCCCCATGTGTTCTTATTCCAGCGACGGCCCGTGTCTGGTTGTTCGAGCGATGGCCCGTGTGTTGTTGTTACAGTGACGGCCCAGTGTCCATGTTGTTCCAGGGACGTCCCCATGTGTTGTTGTTCCAGCGACGGCCCCACGTGTTGTTTCAGTGACGGCCCAGTGTCATGTTGTTCCAGCGACGTCCCCATGTGTTGTTGTTCCAGCGACGGCCCGTGTGTTGTTGTTCCAGTGAAGGCCCAGTGTCTTGTTGTTCCAGCGACGGCCCCAAGTGTTGTTCCAGTGACGGCCCATTGTCTTGTTGTTCCAGCGACGGCCCCACGNTGTTGTCCAGCTACGGCCCGTGTGTTGTTGTCCAGTGACGGCCCAGTGTTTGTTCCAGCTATGGCCCGTGTGTTGTTGTTCCAGGGACGGCCCGCGTTGGATTTTTATAGACGTCCCTGTGTTTTGATCTTCAACGACGGCCCGTGTGTGTTGTTCCAGCGAAGAGCTCAATGTGTTGTTATTCCAGCGACGGCCCGTGAGTTGTTGTTCCAGCGATGGCCTGTGTTGATGTTCCAGCGACGTCCCTGAGTTGATGTTCTAGCGACGACCGTGTTGATGTTACAGCGATGGCCCGTTTGTTGTTGTTCCAACTACGGTCCCGTGTGTTGTTGTTCCAGCGACGGCCCGGGTGTGTTGTTCCAGCGACGGCCGTGTGTGTTGTTCCAGCAACGGCCCTGTGCTGTTGCACGAGCAACGGCCCGTGTGTTGCTACAGCGACGGCCCAGTGTGTTGTTGTTCAAGCGATGTCCCGTGTTGATGTTCCAGCGACGGTCCCGTGTGATGATGCTCCAGCGATGGCCCCGTGTGATGTTGTTCCAGCGACGGCCCGTGTGTTGTTCTGGTGACAGCAAAGTGTGTTGTTGTTCCAGTGAAGGTCCAGTGTGTTGTTGTTCCAGCGACAGCCCCATGTGTTCTTATTCCAGCGACGGCCCGTGTCTGGTTGTTCGAGCGACGGCCCGTGTGTTGTTGTTACAGTGACGGCCCAGTGTCATGTTGTTCCAGGGACGTCCCCATGTGTTGTTGTTCCAGCGACGGCCCCACGTGTTGTTTCAGTGGCGGCCAGTGTGTTGTTGTTCCAGCGCCCTCCCCATGCGCTGGAACGATTGAACGATTGGAACGATAGAACGTTCCAACGATTGCCAGAGTGTTGTTGTTCCAGCGACGGCCCGTGTGTTGTTTTAGCGACACCCCCACGTGTTGTTTCAGTGACGGCCCAGTGTGTTGTTGTTCCAACGATTGCCAGAGTGTTGTTGTTCCAGCGACGGCCTGTGTGTTGTTGTTCCAGTGAAGGCCCAGTGACTTGTTGTTCCAGCGACGGCCCCAAGTGTTGTTCCAGTGACGGTCCAGTGTCTTGTTGTACCAGCAAAGGCCTCGTGTGTTGTTCCAGCGACGGCTCGTGATGTTGTTCCAGTGACGGCCGAGTGTGTTGTTGTTCCAGCGGCGGCACGCGTGTTGGTGTTCCAGCGACGGCCCGTGTGTTGTTGTTCGAGCGACGGCCCGTGTGTTGTTGTTACAGTGACGGCCCAGTGTCATGTTGTTCCAGCGACGTCCCATGTGTTGTTGTTTCAGTGAAGGCCCAGTGTCTTGTTGTTCCAGCGACGGCCCCAAGTGTTGTTCCAGTGACGGCCCAATGTCTTGTTGTTCCAGCGACGGCCCCACGTGTTGTTTCAGTGACGGCCCAGTGTGTTTTTGTTCCAGCGACGGCCCTTGTATTGTTGTTCCAGCGACGGCCCGTGTTGATCTTCCAGTGACAGCCTGTGTGTTGTTGTTCCACCGACGGCCCGTCTTGATGTTCCAGCAACGTCCCCGTGTGTTGTTGTTCCACCGACGGCTAGTGGGCTGTTGTTCCAGCGAAGGCCTGTTTTTTGTTGTTCCAGCGATGGCCCATGTTGATGTTCCACCGACAGCCCAGTGCTGATGTTCTAGCGTGTGTTGCTGTTCCAGTGACAGCCCAGTGATTTTGTTTCAGCGATGGCCCCGTGTGTTGTTGTTCCAGCGACGGCCCGAGTTGATGTTTCAGTGACGGCCTGTGTGTTCTTGTTCCAGCGACAGCCCCGTGTTTTTGTTTCAGCGATGGTCCGTGTGTTGTTGTTCCAGCGACGCCCCGTGTTGATGTTCCAGCGACGGCCCCGTATATTGTTATTCCAGAGACAGCACCGTGTGTTATTGTTCCAGCGACGGCCCGTGTTGATGTTCCAGCGACGGCCCGTGTTGATGTTCCAGCGACGGCCCCGTTTGTTGTTGTTCCAGCGACGGCCCGTGTGCTGTTCCTCCCGCAACGACCCCGTGTCTTGTTTCAGCGACGGCCCCATGTGTTGGTATTCGAGCGACAGCCCGTGTGTTGTTGTTCCAGCGACTGCCCGTGTGTTCTTGTTCGAGTGACGGCCCGTGTGTTGTTGTTCCAGCGACTGCCCGCGTGTTGTTATTCCAGGGACGGCCCGTGTTTTGTTGTACCAGTGACGGCCCAGTGTGTTGTTGTTCCAGCTACAGCCCCACGTGTTTTATCAGTGACGGCCCCGTGTGTTGTTGTTCCAGCTACGGCCCGTGTGTTGTTGTTCCAGTGACGGCCCAGTGTGTTGTTCCAGCTATGGCCCGTTTGTTGTTGTTCCAGGGAAGGCCCGCGATGGATTTTTTATAGACTTCCCTGTGTTTTGTTCTTTCAACGACGGCCCGTGTGTTGTTGTTCCAGCGAAGAGCTCAATGTGTTGTTATTCCAGCGACGGCCCGTGAGTTGTTGTTCCAGCGATGGCCTGTGTTGATGTTCCAGCGATGACCCCGTTTGTTGTTGTTCCAACTACGGTCCCGTGTGTTGTTTTTCCAGCGACGGCCCGGGTGTTGTTGTTCCAGCGACGACCCGTGTGTTGTTGTTCCAGCGATGGCCCTTGTGCTGTTGCACGAGCAACGGCCCGTGTGTTGCTACAGCGACGGCCCCGTGTGTTGTTGTTCAAGCGATGTCCCGTGTTGATGTTCCAGCGACGGTCCCGTGTGATGATGCTCCAGCGATGGCCCCGTGTGATGTTGTTTCAGCGACGGCCCGTGTGTTGTTCTGGTGACAGCAAAGTGTGTTGTTGTTCCAGTGAAGGCCCAGTGTGTTGTTGTTCCAGCGGCGGCCCGTGTGTTGGTGTTCCAGCGACGGCCCGTGTGTTGTTGTTCGAGCGAAGGCCCGTGTGTTGTTGTTACAGTGACGGCCCAGTGTCATGTTGTTCCAGCGACGTCCCCATGTGTTGTTGTTTCACCGACGGCCCGTGTGTTGTTGTTCCAGTGAAGGCCCAGTGTCTTGTTGTTCCAGCGACGGCTCCAAGTGTTGTTCCAGTGACGGCCCAGTGTCTTGTTGTTCCAGCGACGGCCCCACGTGTTGTTTCAGTGACGGCCCAGTGTGTTTTTGTTCCAGCGACGGCCCCCTGTATTGTTGTTCCAGCGACGGCCCGTGTTGATCTTCCAGTGACAGCCTGTGTGTTGTTCCACCGATGGCCCATCTTGATGTTCCAGCAACGTCCCCGTGTGTTGTTGTTCCACCGACGGCTAGTGGGTTGTTGTTCCAGCGAATGCCTGTTTTTTGTTGTTCCAGCGATGGCCCATGTTGATGTTCCACCGACAGCCCAGTGCTGATGTTCTAGCGTGTGTTGCTGTTCCAGTGACAGCCCAGTGATTTTGTTTCAGCGATGGCCCCGTGTGTTGTTGTTCCAGCGACGGCCCGAGTTGATGTTTCAGTGACGGCCTGTGTGTTCTTGTTCCAGCGACAGCCCCGTGTTTTTGTTTCAGCGATGGTCCGTGTGTTGTTGTTCCAGCGACGCCCCGTGTTGATTTTCCAGCGACGGCCCCGTATATTGTTATTCCAGAGACAGCACCGTGTGTTATTGTTCCAGCGACGGCCCGTGTTGATGTTCCAGAGACGGCCCCGTTTGTTGTTGTTCCAGCGACGGCCCGTGTGCTGTTCCTCCCGCAACGACCCCGTGTCTTGTTCCAGCGACGGCCCCATGTGTTGTTATTCGAGCGACTGCCCGTGTGTTTCTTGTTCGAGTGACGGCCCGTGTGTTGTTGTTCCAGCGACTGCCCGCGTGTTGTTATTCCAGGGACGGCCCGTGTTTTGTTGTACCAGTGACGGCCCAGTGTGTTGTTGTTCCAGCTACAGCCCCACGTGTTTTTTCAGTGACGGCCCCGTGTGTTGTTGTTCCAGCTACGGCCCGTGTGTTGTTGTTCCAGTGACGGCCCAGTGTGTTGTTCCAGCTATGGCCCGTTATTTGTTGTTCCCGGGACGGACCGCGCTGGATTTTTTATAGACGTCCCTGTGTTTTGTTCTTTCAACGACGGCCCGTGTGTTGTTGTTCCAGCGAAGAGCTCAATGTGTTGTTATTCCAGCGACGGCCCGTGAGTTGTTGTTCCAGCGATGACCTGTGTTGATGTTCCAGCGATGACCCCGTTTGTTGTTGTTCCAACTACAGTCCAGTGTGTTGTTGTTCCAGCGACAACCCATGTGTTGTTTTTCCAGCGACGGCCCGGGTGTTGTTGTTCCAGCGACGATCCGTGTGTTGTTGTTTCAGCGACGGCCCTTGTGCTGTTGCACGAGCAACGGCCCGTGTGTTGCTACAGCGAAGGCCCCGTGTGTTGTTGTTCAAGCGATGTCCCGTGTTGATGTTCCAGCGACGGTCCCGTGTGATGATGCTCCAGCGATGGCCCCGTGTGATGTTGTTCCAGCGACGGCCCGTGTGTTGTTCTGGTGACAGCAAAGTGTGTTGTTGTTCCAGTGAAGGCCCAGTGTGTTGTTGTTCCAGCGGCGGCCTGTGTGTTGGTGTTCCAGCGACGGCCCGTGTGTTGTTGTTCGAGCGACGGCCCGTGTGTTGTTGTTACAGTGACGGCCCAGTGTCATGTTGTTCCAGCGACGTCCCCATGTGTTGTTGTTTCAGCGACGGCCCGTGTGTTGTTGTTCCAGTGAAGGCCCAGTGTCTTGTTGTTCCAGCGACGGCTCCAAGTGTTGTTCCAGTGACGGCCCAGTGTCTTGTTGTTCCAGCGACGGCCCCACGTGTTGTTTCAGTGACGGCCCAGTGTGTTTTTGTTCCAGCGACGACCCCCTGTATTGTTGTTCCAGCGACGGCCCGTGTTGATCTTCCAGTGACAGCCTGTGTGTTGTTGTTCCACCGATGGCCCGTCTTGATGTTCCAGCAACGTCCCCGTGTGTTGTTGTTCCACCGACGGCTAGTGGGTTGTTGTTCCAGCGAATGCCTGTTTTTTGTTGTTCCAGCGATGGCCCATGTTGATGTTCCACCGACAGCCCAGTGCTGATGTTCTAGCGTGTGTTGCTGTTCCAGTGACAGCCCAGTGATTTTGTTTCAGCGATGGCCCCGTGTGTTGTTGTTCCAGCGACGGCCCGAGTTGATGTTTCAGTGACGGCCTGTGTGTTCTTGTTCCAGCGACAGCCCCGTGTTTTTGTTTCAGCGATGGTCCGTGTGTTGTTGTTCCAGCGACGCCCCGTGTTGATTTTCCAGCGACGGCCCCGTATATTGTTATTCCAGAGACAGCACCGTGTGTTATTGTTCCAGCGACGGCCCGTGTTGATGTTCCAGAGACGGCCCCGTTTGTTGTTGTTCCAGCGACGGCCCGTGTGCTGTTCCTCCCGCAACGACCCCGTGTCTTGTTCCAGCGACGGCCCCATGTGTTGTTATTCGAGCGACAGCCCGTGTGTTGTTGTTCCAGCGACTGCCCGTGTGTTCTTGTTCGAGTGACGGCCCGTGTGTTGTTGTTCCAGCGACTGCCCGCGTGTTGTTATTCCAGGGACGGCCCGTGTTTTGTTGTACCAGTGACGGCCCAGTGTGTTGTTGTTCCAGCTACAGCCCCACGTGTTTTTTCAGTGACGGCCCCGTGTGTTGTTGTTCCAGCTACGGCCCGTGTGGTGTTGTTCCAGTGACGGCCCAGTGTGTTGTTCCAGCTATGGCCCGTTATTTGTTGTTCCAGGGACGGTCCGCGCTGGATTTTTTATAGACGTCCCTGTGTTTTGTTCTTTCAACGACGGCCCGTGTGTTGTTGTTCCAGCGAAGAGCTCAATGTGTTGTTATTCCAGCGACGGCCCGTGAGTTGCTGTTCCAGCGATGGCCTGTGTTGATGTTCCAGCGATGACCCCGTTTGTTGTTGTTCCAACTACGGTCCAGTGTGTTGTTGTTCCAGCGACAACCCATGTGTTGTTTTTCCAGCGACGGCCCGGGTGTTGTTGTTCCAGCGACGACCCGTGTGTTGTTGTTTCAGCGACGGCCCTTGTGCTGTTGCACGAGCAACGGCCCGTGTGTTGCTACAGCGACGGCCCCGTGTGTTGTTGTTCAAGCGATGTCCCGTGTTGATGTTCCAGCGACGGTCCCGTGTGATGATGCTCCAGCGATGGCCCCGTGTGATGTTGTTCCAGCGACGGCCCGTGTGTTGTTCTGGTGACAGCAAAGTGTGTTGTTATTCCAGTGAAGGCCCAGTGTGTTGTTGTTCCAGCGACGGCCCCACGTGTTGTTTCAGTGGCGGCCCAGTGTGTTGTTGTTCCAGCGCCCTCCCCATGCGCTGGAACGATTGAACGATTGGAACGATAGAACGTTCCAACGATTGCCAGAGTGTTGTTGTTCCAGCGACGGCCCCGTGTGTTGTTTTAGCGACACCCCCACGTGTTATTTCAGTGACGGCCCAGTGTGTTGTTGTTCCAACAATTGCCAGAGTGTTGTTGTTCCAGCGACGGCCCGTGTGTTGTTGTTCCAGTGAAGGCCCAGTGTCTTGTTGTTCCAGCGACGGCTCCAAGTGTTGTTCCAGTGACGGCCCAGTGTCTTGTTATTCCAGCGACGGCCCCACGTGTTGTTTCAGTGACGGCCCAGTGTGTTTTTGTTCCAGCGACGGCCCCCTGTATTGTTGTTCCAGCGACGGCCCGTGTTGATCTTCCAGTGACAGCCTGTGTGTTGTTGTTCCACCGACGGCCCGTCTTGATGTTCCAGCAACGTCCCCGTGTGTTGTTGTTCCACCGACGGCTAGTGGGTTGTTGTTCCAGCGAATGCCTGTTTTTTGTTGTTCCAGCGATGGCCCATGTTGATGTTCCACCGACAGCCCAGTGCTGATGTTCTAGCGTGTGTTGCTGTTCCAGTGACAGCCCAGTGATTTTGTTTCAGCGATGGCCCCGTGTGTTGTTGTTCCAGCGACGGCCCGAGTTGATGTTTCAGTGACGGCCTGTGTGTTCTTGTTCCAGCGACAGCCCCGTGTTTTTATTTCAGCGATGGTCCGTGTGTTGTTGTTCCAGCGACGCCCCGTGTTGATGTTCCAGCGACGGCCCCGTATATTGTTATTCCAGAGACAGCACCGTGTGTTATTGTTCCAGCGACGGCCCGTGTTGATGTTCCAGCGACGGCCCCGTTTGTTGTTGTTCCAGCGACGGCCCGTGTGCTGTTCCTCCCGCAACGACCCCGTGTCTTGTTCCAGCGACGGCCCCATGTGTTGTTATTCGAGCGACCGCCCGTGTGTTGTTGTTCCAGCGACTGCCCGTGTGTTCTTGATCGAGTGGCGGCCCGTGTGTTGTTGTTCCAGCGACTGTCCGCGTGTTGTTATTCCAGGGACGGCCCGTGTTTTGTTGTACCAGTGACGGCCCAGTGTGTTGTTGTTCCAGCTACAGCCCCACGTGTTTTTTCAGTGACGGCCCCGTGTGTTGTTGTTCCAGCTACGGCCCGTGTGTTGTTGTTCCAGTGACGGCCCAGTGTGTTGTTCCAGCTATGGCCCGTGTGTTGTTGTTCCAGGGACGGCCCGTGTTGGATTTTTTATAGACGTCCCTTTGTTTTGTTCTTTCAACGACGGCCCGTGTGTTGTTCCAGCGAAGAGCTCAATGTGTTGTTATTCCAGCGACGGCCCGTGAGTTGTTGTTCCAGCGATGGCCTGTGTTGATGTTCCAGCGACGTCCCCGAGTTGATGTTCTAGCGACGGCCCGTGTTGATGTTACAGCGATGGCCCCGTTTGTTGTTGTTCCAACTACGGTCCCGTGTGTTGTTGTTCCAGCGACAACCCAAGTGTTGTTTTTCCAGCGACGGCCCGTGTGTGTTGTTCCAGCGACGGCCCTTGTGCTGTTGCACGAGCAACGGCCCGTGTGTTGCTACAGCGACGGCCCCGTGTGTTGTTGTTCAAGCGATGTCCCGTGTTGATGTTCCAGCGACGGTCCCGTGTGATGATGCTCCAGCGATGGCCCCGTGTGATGTTGTTCCAGCGACGGCCCGTGTGTTGTTCTGGTGACAGCAAAGTGTGTTGTTGTTCCAGTGAAGGTCCAGTGTGTTGTTGTTCCAGCGACAGCCCCATGTGTTCTTATTCCAGCGACGGCCCGTGTCTGGTTGTTCGAGCGACGGCCCGTGTGTTGTTGTTACAGTGACGGCCCAGTGTCATGTTGTTCC
>WNGS01158538.1:24824-74743 GCA_020271785.1 Procambarus virginalis
TTGTTCCAGCTATGGCCCGTGTGTTGTTGTTCCAGGGACGGCCCGCGTTGGATTTTTTATAGACGTCCCTGTGTTTTGATCTTTCAACGACGGCCCGTGTGTTGTTGTTCCAGCGAAGAGCTCAATGTGTTGTTATTCCAGCGACGGCCCGTGAGTTGTTGTTCCAGCGATGGCCTGTGTTGATGTTCCAGCGACGTCCCTGAGTTGATGTTCTAGCGACGACCCGTGTTGATGTTACAGCGATGGCCCCGTTTGTTGTTGTTCCAACTACGGTCCCGTGTGTTGTTGTTCCAGCGACGGCCCGGGTGTTGTTGTTCCAGCGACGGCCCGTGTGTTGTGTTCCAGCAACGGCCCTTGTGCTGTTGCACGAGCAACGGCCCGTGTGTTGCTACAGCGACGGCCCCGTGTGTTGTTGTTCAAGCGATGTCCCGTGTTGATGTTCCAGCGACGGTCCCGTGTGATGATGCTCCAGCGATGGCCCCGTGTGATGTTGTTCCAGCGACGGCCCGTGTGTTGTTCTGGTGACAGCAAAGTGTGTTGTTGTTCCAGTGAAGGTCCAGTGTGTTGTTGTTCCAGCGACAGCCCCATGTGTTCTTATTCCAGCGACGGCCCGTGTCTGGTTGTTCGAGCGACGGCCCGTGTGTTGTTGTTACAGTGACGGCCCAGTGTCATGTTGTTCCAGGGACGTCCCCATGTGTTGTTGTTCCAGCGACGGCCCCACGTGTTGTTTCAGTGGCGGCCCAGTGTGTTGTTGTTCCAGCGCCCTCCCCATGCGCTGGAACGATTGAACGATTGGAACGATAGAACGTTCCAACGATTGCCAGAGTGTTGTTGTTCCAGCGACGGCCCCGTGTGTTGTTTTAGCGACACCCCCACGTGTTGTTTCAGTGACGGCCCAGTGTGTTGTTGTTCCAACGATTGCCAGAGTGTTGTTGTTCCAGCGACGGCCTGTGTGTTGTTGTTCCAGTGAAGGCCCAGTGACTTGTTGTTCCAGCGACGGCCCCAAGTGTTGTTCCAGTGACGGTCCAGTGTCTTGTTGTACCAGCAAAGGCCTCGTGTGTTGTTCCAGCGACGGCTCGTGATGTTGTTCCAGTGACGGCCGAGTGTGTTGTTGTTCCAGCGGCGGCACGCGTGTTGGTGTTCCAGCGACGGCCCGTGTGTTGTTGTTCGAGCGACGGCCCGTGTGTTGTTGTTACAGTGACGGCCCAGTGTCATGTTGTTCCAGCGACGTCCCCATGTGTTGTTGTTTCAGTGAAGGCCCAGTGTCTTGTTGTTCCAGCGACGGCCCCAAGTGTTGTTCCAGTGACGGCCCAATGTCTTGTTGTTCCAGCGACGGCCCCACGTGTTGTTTCAGTGACGGCCCAGTGTGTTTTTGTTCCAGCGACGGCCCCTTGTATTGTTGTTCCAGCGACGGCCCGTGTTGATCTTCCAGTGACAGCCTGTGTGTTGTTGTTCCACCGACGGCCCGTCTTGATGTTCCAGCAACGTCCCCGTGTGTTTGTTCCACCGACGGCTAGTGGGCTGTTGTTCCAGCGAAGGCCTGTTTTTTGTTGTTCCAGCGATGGCCCATGTTGATGTTCCACCGACAGCCCAGTGCTGATGTTCTAGCGTGTGTTGCTGTTCCAGTGACAGCCCAGTGATTTTGTTTCAGCGATGGCCCCGTGTGTTGTTGTTCCAGCGACGGCCCGAGTTGATGTTTCAGTGACGGCCTGTGTGTTCTTGTTCCAGCGACAGCCCCGTGTTTTTGTTTCAGCGATGGTCCGTGTGTTGTTGTTCCAGCGACGCCCCGTGTTGATGTTCCAGCGACGGCCCCGTATATTGTTATTCCAGAGACAGCACCGTGTGTTATTGTTCCAGCGACGGCCCGTGTTGATGTTCCAGCGACGGCCCGTGTTGATGTTCCAGCGACGGCCCCGTTTGTTGTTGTTCCAGCGACGGCCCGTGTGCTGTTCCTCCCGCAACGACCCCGTGTCTTGTTTCAGCGACGGCCCCATGTGTTGGTATTCGAGCGACAGCCCGTGTGTTGTTGTTCCAGCGACTGCCCGTGTGTTCTTGTTCGAGTGACGGCCCGTGTGTTGTTGTTCCAGCGACTGCCCGCGTGTTGTTATTCCAGGGACGGCCCGTGTTTTGTTGTACCAGTGACGGCCCAGTGTGTTGTTGTTCCAGCTACAGCCCCACGTGTTTTATCAGTGACGGCCCCGTGTGTTGTTGTTCCAGCTACGGCCCGTGTGTTGTTGTTCCAGTGACGGCCCAGTGTGTTGTTCCAGCTATGGCCCGTTTGTTGTTGTTCCAGGGAAGGCCCGCGATGGATTTTTTATAGACTTCCCTGTGTTTTGTTCTTTCAACGACGGCCCGTGTGTTGTTGTTCCAGCGAAGAGCTCAATGTGTTGTTATTCCAGCGACGGCCCGTGAGTTGTTGTTCCAGCGATGGCCTGTGTTGATGTTCCAGCGATGACCCCGTTTGTTGTTGTTCCAACTACGGTCCCGTGTGTTGTTTTTTCCAGCGACGGCCCGGGTGTTGTTGTTCCAGCGACGACCCGTGTGTTGTTGTTCCAGCGATGGCCCTTGTGCTGTTGCACGAGCAACGGCCCGTGTGTTGCTACAGCGACGGCCCCGTGTGTTGTTGTTCAAGCGATGTCCCGTGTTGATGTTCCAGCGACGGTCCCGTGTGATGATGCTCCAGCGATGGCCCCGTGTGATGTTGTTTCAGCGACGGCCCGTGTGTTGTTCTGGTGACAGCAAAGTGTGTTGTTGTTCCAGTGAAGGCCCAGTGTGTTGTTGTTCCAGCGGCGGCCCGTGTGTTGGTGTTCCAGCGACGGCCCGTGTGTTGTTGTTCGAGCGAAGGCCCGTGTGTGTTGTTACAGTGACGGCCCAGTGTCATGTTGTTCCAGCGACGTCCCCATGTGTTGTGTTTTCACCGACGGCCCGTGTGTTGTTGTTCCAGTGAAGGCCCAGTGTCTTGTTGTTCCAGCGACGGCTCCAAGTGTTGTTCCAGTGACGGCCCAGTGTCTTGTTGTTCCAGCGACGGCCCCACGTGTTGTTTCAGTGACGGCCCAGTGTGTTTTTGTTCCAGCGACGGCCCCCTGTATTGTTGTTCCAGCGACGGCCCGTGTTGATCTTCCAGTGACAGCCTGTGTGTGTTGTTCCACCGATGGCCCATCTTGATGTTCCAGCAACGTCCCCGTGTGTTGTTGTTCCACCGACGGCTAGTGGGTTGTTGTTCCAGCGAATGCCTGTTTTTTGTTGTTCCAGCGATGGCCCATGTTGATGTTCCACCGACAGCCCAGTGCTGATGTTCTAGCGTGTGTTGCTGTTCCAGTGACAGCCCAGTGATTTTGTTTCAGCGATGGCCCCGTGTGTTGTTGTTCCAGCGACGGCCCGAGTTGATGTTTCAGTGACGGCCTGTGTGTTCTTGTTCCAGCGACAGCCCCGTGTTTTTGTTTCAGCGATGGTCCGTGTGTGTTGTTCCAGCGACGCCCCGTGTTGATTTTCCAGCGACGGCCCCGTATATTGTTATTCCAGAGACAGCACCGTGTGTTATTGTTCCAGCGACGGCCCGTGTTGATGTTCCAGCGACGGCCCGTTTGTTGTTGTTCCAGCGACGGCCCGTGTGCTGTTCCTCCCGCAACGACCCCGTGTCTTGTTCCAGCGACGGCCCCATGTTTTGTTATTCGAGCGACAGCCCGTGTGTTGTTGTTCCAGCGATGCCCGTGTGTTCTTGTTCGAGTGACGGCCCGTGTGTTGTTGTTCCAGCGACTGCCCGCGTGTTGTTATTCCAGGGACGCCCGTGTTTTGTTGTACCAGTGACGGCCCAGTGTGTTGTTTCCAGCTACAGCCCCACGTGTTTTTTCAGTGACGGCCCCGTGTGTTGTTGTTCCAGCTACGGCCCGTGTGTTGTTGTTCCAGTGACGGCCCAGTGTGTTGTTCCAGCTATGGCCCGTTTTTTGTTGTTCCAGGGACGGCCCGCGCTGGATTTTTTATAGACGTCCCTGTGTTTTGTTCTTAAAACGACGGCCCGTGTGTTGTTGTTCCGCGAAGAGCTCAATGTGTTGTTATTCCAGCGACGGCCCGTGATTGTTGTTCCAGCGATGGCCTGTGTTGATGTTCCAGCGATGACCCCGTTTGTTGTTGTTCCACTACGGTCCCATGTGTTGTTGTTCCAGCGACAACCCATGTGTTGTTTTTCCAGCGACGGCCCGGTGTTGTTGTTCCAGCGACGACCCGTGTGTTGTTGGTTTCAGCGACGCCCCTTGTGCTGTTGCACGAGCAACGGCCCGTGTGTTGCTACAGCGACGGCCCCGTGTGTTTGTTGTTCAAGCGATGTCCCGTGTTGATGTTCCAGCGACGGTCCCGTGTGATGATGCTCCAGCGATGGCCCCGTGTGATGTTGTTCCAGCGACGGGCCGTGTGTTGTTCTGGTGACAGCAAAGTGTGTTGTTGTTCCAGTGAAGTCCCAGTGTGTTGTTGTTCCAGCGACGGGCCCCACGTGTTGTTTCAGTGGCGGCCCAGTGTGTTGTTGTTCCAGCGCCCTCCCCATGCGCTGGAACGATTGAACGATTGGAACGATAGAACGTTCCAACGATTGCCAGAGTGTTGTTGTTCCAGCGACGGCCCCGTGTGTTTTTTTAGCGACACCCCCACGTGTTGTTTCAGTGACGGCCCAGTGTGTTGTTGTTCCAACAATTGCCAGAGTGTTGTTGTTCCAGCGACGGCCCGTGTGTTGTTTGTTCCAGTGAAGGCCCAGTGTCTTGTTCTTCCAGCGACGGCCCCAAGTGTTGTTCCAGTGACGGTCCAGTGTCTTGTTGTACCAGCAAAGGCCCCGTGTGTTGTTCCAGCGACGCCCGTGATGTTGTTCCAGTGACGGACCGAGTGTGTTGTTGTTCCAGCGGCGGCCCGTGTGTTGGTGTTCCAGCGACGGCCCGTGTGTTGTTGTTCGAGCGACGGCCCGTGTGTTGTTGTTACAGTGACGGCCTAGTGTCATGTTGTTCCAGCGACGTCCCCATGTGTTGTTGTTTCAGCGACGGCCCGTGTGTTGTTGTTCCAGTGAAGGCCCAGTGTCTTGTTGTTCCAGCGACGGCTCCAAGTGTTGTTCCAGTGACGGCCCAGTGTCTTGTTGTTCCAGCGACGGCCCCACGTGTTGTTTCAGTGACGGCCCAGTGTGTTTTTGTTCCAGCGACGGCCCCCTGTATTGTTGTTCCAGCGACGGCCCGTGTTGATCTTCCAGTGACAGCCTGTGTGTTGTTGTTCCACCGACGGCCCGTCTTGATGTTCCAGCAACGTCCCCGTGTGTTGTTGTTCCACCGACGGCTAGTGGGCTGTTGTTCCAGCGAAGGCCTGTTTTTTGTTGTTCCAGCGATGGCCCATGTTGATGTTCCACCGACAGCCCAGTGCTGATGTTCTAGCGTGTGTTGCTGTTCCAGTGACAGCCCAGTGATTTTGTTTCAGCGATGGCCCCGTGTGTTGTTGTTCCAGCGACGGCCCGAGTTGATGTTTCAGTGACGGCCTGTGTGTTCTTGTTCCAGCGACAGCCCCGTGTTTTTGTTTCAGCGATGGTCCGTGTGTTGTTGTTCCAGCGACGCCCCGTGTTGATGTTCCAGCGACGGCCCCGTATATTGTTATTCCAGAGACAGCACCGTGTGTTATTGTTCCAGCGACGGCCCGTGTTGATGTTCCAGCGACGGCCCCGTTTGTTGTTGTTCCAGCGACGGCCCGTGTGCTGTTCCTCCCGCAACGACCCCGTGTCTTGTTCCAGCGACGGCCCCATGTGTTGTTATTCGAGCGACAGCCCGTGTGTTGTTGTTCCAGCGACTGCCCGTGTGTTCTTGTTCGAGTGACGGCCCGTGTGTTGTTGTTCCAGCGACTGCCCGCGTGTTGTTATTCCAGGGACGGCCCGTGTTTTGTTGTACCAGTGACGGCCCAGTGTGTTGTTGTTCCAGCTACAGCCCCACGTGTTTTTTCAGTGACGGCCCCGTGTGTTGTTGTTCCAGCTACGGCCCGTGTGTTGTTGTTCCAGTGACGGCCCAGTGTGTTGTTCCAGCTATGGCCCGTTTGTTGTTGTTCCAGGACGGCCCGCGCTGGATTTTTTATAGACGTCCCTGTGTTTTGTTCTTTCAACGACGGCCCGTGTGTTGTTGTTCCAGCGAAGAGCTCAATGTGTTGTTATTCCAGCGACGGCCCGTGAGTTGTTGTTCCAGCGATGGCCTGTGTTGATGTTCCAGCGATGACCCCGTTTGTTGTTGTTCCAACTACGGTCCCAGTGTGTTGTTTCCAGCGACAACCCATTGTTTGTTTTTCCAGCGACGGCCCGGGTGTTGTTGTTCCAGCGACGACCCGTGTGTTGTTGTTTCAGCGACGCCCCTTGTGCTGTTGCACGAGCAACGGCCCGTGTGTTGCTACAGCGACGGCCCCGTGTGTTGTTGTTCAAGCGATGTCCCGTGTTGATGTTCCAGCGACGGTCCCGTGTGATGATGCTCCAGCGATGGCCCCGTGTGATGTTGTTCCAGCGACGGGCCGTGTGTTGTTCTGGTGACAGCAAAGTGTGTTGTTGTTCCAGTGAAGGCCCAGTGTGTTGTTGTTCCAGCGACGGCCCCACGTGTTGTTTCAGTGGCGGCCCGTGTGTTGTTGTTCCAGCGCCCTCCCCATGCGCTGGAACGATTGAACGATTGGAACGATAGAACGTTCCAACGATTGCCAGAGTGTTGTTGTTCCAGCGACGGCCCCGTGTGTTGTTTTAGCGACACCCCCACGTGTTGTTTCAGTGACGGCCCCAGTGTTGTTGTTCCAACGATTGGCAGAGTGTTGTTGTTCCAGCTACGGCCCGTGTGTTGTTGTTCCAGTGAAGGCCCAGTGTCTTGTTGTTCCAGCGACGGCCCCAAGTGTTGTTCCAGTGACGGTCCAGTGTCTTGTTGTACTAGCAAAGGCCCCGTGTGTTGTTCCAGCGACGCGCGTGATGTTGTTCCAGTGACGGCCGAGTGTGTTGTTGTTCCAGCGGCGGCCCGTGTGTTGGTGTTCCAGCGACGGCCCGTGTGTGTTGTTGGAGCGACGGCCCGTGTGTTGTTGTTACAGTGACGGCCCAGTGTCATGTTGTTCCAGCGACGTCCCAATGTGTTGTTGTTTCAGCGACGGCCCGTGTGTTGTTGTTCCAGTGAAGGCCCAGTGTCTTGTTGTTCCAGCGACGGCCCCCTGTATTGTTGTTCCAGCGACGGCCCGTGTTGATCTTCCAGTGACAGCCTGTGTGTTGTTGTTCCACCGACGGCCCCGTCTTGATGTTCCAGCACGTCCCCGTGTGTTGTTGTTCCACCGAAGGCTAGTGGGTTTTGTTCCAGCGAAGGCCTGTTTTTTGTTGTTCCAGCGATGGCCCATGTTGATGTTCCACCGACAGCCCAGTGCTGATGTTCTAGCGTGTGTTGCTGTTCCAGTGACAGCCCAGTGATTTTGTTTCAGCGATGGCCCCGGTTGTTGCTGTTCCAGCGACGGCCCGAGTTGATTTTCAGTGACGGCCTGTGTGTTCCTGTTCCAGCGACGGCCCGTGTTGATGTTCCAGCGACGGCCCCGTTTGTTGTTGTTCCAGCGACGGCCCGTGTGCTGTTCCTCCCGCAACGACCCCGTGTCTTGTTCCAGCGACGGCCCCATGTGTTGTTATTCGAGCGACCGCCCGCGTGTTGTTGTTCCAGCGACTGCCCATGTGTTCTTGTTCGAGTGACGGCCCGTGTGTTGTTGTTCCAGCGACTGCTCGCGTGTTGTTATTCCAGGGACGGCCCGTGTTTTGTTGTACCAGTGACGGCCCAGTGTGTTGTTGTTCCAGCTACAGCCCCACGTGTTTTTTCAGTGACGGCCCCGTGTGTTGTTGTTCCAGCTACGGCCCGTGTGTTGTTGTTCCAGTGACGGTCCAGTGTGTTGTTCCAGCTATGGCCCGTGTGTTGTTGTTCCAGGGACGGCCCGCGTTGGATTTTTTATAGACGTCCCTGTGTTTTGATCTTTCAACGACGGCCCGTGTGTTGTTGTTCCAGCGAAGAGCTCAATGTGTTGTTATTTCAGCGACGGCCCGTGAGTTGTTGTTCCAGCGATGGCCTGTGTTGATGTTCCAGCGACGTCCCCGAGTTGATGTTCAAGCGACGGCCCGTGTTGATGTTACAGCGATGGCCCCGTTTGTTGTTTTTCCAACTACGGTCCCGTGTGTTGTTGTTCCAGCGACAACCCATGTGTTGTTTTTCCAGCGACGGCCCGGGTGTTGTTGTTGCAGCGACGGCCCGTGTGTTGTTGTTCCAGCGACGGCCCTTGTGCTGTTGCACGAGCAACGGCCCTTGTGTTGCTACAGCGACGGCCCCGTGTGTTGTTGTTCAAGCGATGTTCCGTGTTGATGTTCCAGCGACGGTCCCGTGTGATGATGCTCCAGCGATGGCCCCGTGTGATGTTGTTCCAGCGACGGCCCGTGTGATGTTCTGGTGACAGCAAAGTGTGTTGTTGTTCCAGTGAAGGCCCAGTGTGTTGTTGTTCCAGCGCCCTCCCCATGCGCTGGAACGATTGAACGATTGGAACGATAGAACGTTCCAACGATTGCCAGAGTGTTGTTGTTCCAGCGACGGCCCCGTGTGTTGTTTTAACGACACCCCCACGTGTTGTTTCAGTGACGGCCCAGTGTGTTGTTGTTCCAACGATTGCCAGAGTGTTGTTGTTCCAGCTACGGCCCGTGTGTTGTTGTTCCAGCTACGGCCCGCGTGTTGTTGTTCCAGTGAAGGCCCAGTGTCTTGTTGTTCCAGCGACGGCCCCAAGTGTTTGTTCCAGTGACGGTCCAGTGTCTTGTTGTACCAGCAAAGGCCCCGTGTGTTGTTCCAGCGACGGCCCGTGTGTTGTTGTTCGAGCGACGGCCCGTGTGTTGTTGTTACAGTGACGGCCCAGTGTCATGTTGTTCCAGCGACGTCCCCATGTGTTGCTGTTCCAGCGACGGCCCGTGTGTTGTTGTTCCAGTGAAGGCCCAGTGTCTTGTTGTTCCAGCGACGGCCCCAAGTGTTGTTCCAGTGACGGCCCAGTGTCTTGTTGTTCCAGCGACGGCCCCACGTGTTGTTTCAGTGACGGCCCAGTGTGTTTTTGTTCCAGCAACGGCCCCTGTATTGTTGCTTCAGCGACGGCCCGTGTTGATCTTCCAGTGACAGCCTGTGTGTTGTTGTTCCACCGACGGCACGTCTTGATGTTCCAGCAACGTCCCCGTGTGTTGTTGTTCCACCGACGGCTAGTGGGTTGTTGTTCCAGCGAAGGCCTGTTTTTGTTGTTCTAGCGATGGCCCATGTTGATGTTCCACCGACAGCCCAGTGCTGATGTTCTAGCGTGTGTTGCTGTTCCAGTGACAGCCCAGTGATTTTGTTTCAGCGATGCCCCGTGTGTTGTTGTTCCAGCGACGGCCCGAGTTGATGTTTCAGTGACGGCCTGTGTGTTCTTGTTCCAGCGACAGCCCCGTGTTTTTGTTCAGCGATGGTCCGTGTGTTGTTGTTCCAGCGACGCCCCGTGATGATGTTCCAGCGACGGCCCCGTATATTGTTATTCCTTAGACAGCACCGTGTGTTATTGTTCCAGCGACGGCCCGTGTTGATGTTCCAGCGACGGCCCCGTTTGTTGTTGTTCCAGCGACGGTCCGTGTGCTGTTCCTCCCGCAACGACCCCGTGTCTTGTTCCAGCGACGGCCCCATGTGTTGTTATTCGAGCGACCGCCCGTGTGTTGTTGTTCCAGCGACTGCCCGTGTGTTCTTGTTCGAGTGACGGCCCGTGTGTTGTTGTTCCAGCGACTGCCCGCGTGTTGTTATTCCAGGACGGCCCGTGTTTTGTTGTACCAGTGACGGCCCAGTGTGTTGTTGTTCCAGCTACAGCCCCACGTGTTTTTTCAGTGACGGCCCCGTGTGTTGTTGTTCAGCGGCGGCCTGTGTGTTCCTGTTCCAGCGACGGCCCGTGTTGATGTTCCAGCGACGGCCCCGTTTGTTGTTGTTCCAGCGACGGCCCGTGTGCTGTTCCTCCCGCAACGACCCCGTGTCTTGTTCCAGCGACGGCCCCATGTGTTGTTATTCGAGCGACCGCCGCGTGTTGTTGTTCCAGCGACTGCCCATGTTTCTTGTTCGAGTGACGGCCCGTGTGTTGTTGTTCCAGCGACTGCCCGCGTGTTGTTATTCCAGGGACGGCCCGTGTTTTGTTGTACCAGTGACGGCCCAGTGTGTTGTTGTTCCAGCTACAGTCCCACGTGTTTTTTCAGTGACGACCCCGTGTGTTGTTGTTCCAGCTACGGCCCGTGTGTTGTTGTTCCAGTGACGGTCCAGTGTGTTGTTCCAGCTATGGCCCGTGTGTTGTTGTTCCAGGGACGGCCCGCGTTGGATTTTTTATAGACGTCCCTGTGTTTTGATCTTTCAACGACGGCCCGTGTGTTGTTGTTCCAGCGAAGAGCTCAATGTGTTGTTATTTCAGCGACGGCCCGTGAGTTGTTGTTCCAGCGATGACCTGTGTTGATGTTCCAGCGACGTCCCCGAGTTGATGTTCTAGCGACGGCCCGTGTTGATGTTACAGCGATGGCCCCGTTTGTTGTTTTTCCAACTACGGTCCCGTGTGTTGTTGTTCCAGCGACAACCCATGTGTTGTTTTTCCAGCGACGGCCCGGGTGTTGTTGTTGCAGCGACGGCCCGTGTGTTGTTGTTCCAGCGACGGCCCTTGTGCTGTTGCACGAGCAACGGCCCTTGTGTTGCTACAGCGACGGCCCCGTGTGTTGTTGTTCAAGCGATGTCCCGTGTTGATGTTCCAGCGACGGTCCCGTGTGATGATGCTCCAGCGATGGCCCCGTGTGATGTTGTTCCAGCGACGGCCCGTGTGATGTTCTGGTGACAGCAAAGTGTGTTGTTGTTCCAGTGAAGGCCCAGTGTGTTGTTGTTCCAGTGAAGGCCCAGTGTGTTGTTGTTCCAGCGCCCTCCCCATGCGCTGGAACGATTGAACGATTAGAACGATTGAACGATTGGAACGATAGAACGTTCTAACGATTGCCAGAGTGTTGTTGTTCCAGCGACGGGCCCCGTGTGTTGTTTTAACGACACCCCCACGTGTTGTTTCAGTGACGGCCCAGTGTGTTGTTGTTCCAACGATTGCCAGAGTGTTGTTGTTCCAGCTACGGCCCGTGTGTTGTTGTTCCAGCTACGGCCCGCGTGTTGTTGTTCCAGTGAAGGCCCAGTGTCTGTTGTTCCAGCGACGGCCCCAAGTGTTGTTCCAGTGACGGTCCAGTGTCTTGTTGTACCAGCAAAGGCCCCGTGTGTTGTTCCAGCGACGGCCCGTGTGTTGTTGTTCGAGCGACGGCCCGTGTGTTGTTGTTACAGTGACGGCCCAGTGTCATGTTGTTCCAGCGACGTCCCCATGTGTTGCTGTTCCAGCGACGGCCCGTGTGTTGTTGTTCCAGTGAAGGCCCAGTGTCTTGTTGTTCCAGCGACGGCCCCAAGTGTTGTTCCAGTGACGGCCCAGTGTCTTGTTGTTCCAGCGACGGCCCCACGTGTTTGTTTCAGTGACGGCCCAGTGTGTTTTTGTTCCAGCAACGGCCCCCTGTATTGTTGCTTCAGCGACGGCCCGTGTTGATCTTCCAGTGACAGCCTGTGTGTTGTTGTTCCACCGACGGCCCGTCTTGATGTTCCAGCAACGTCCCCGTGTGTTGTTGTTCCACCGACGGCTAGTGGGTTGTTGTTCCAGCGAAGGCCTGTTTTTTGTCCCAGCGATGGCCCATGTTGATGTTCCACCGACAGCCCAGTGCTGATGTTCTAGCGTGTGTTGCTGTTCCAGTGACAGCCCAGTGATTTTGTTTCAGCGATGGCCCGTGTGTTGTTGTTCCAGCGACGGCCCGAGTTGATGTTTCAGTGACGGCCTGTGTGTTCTTGTTCAGCGACAGCCCCGTGTTTTTGTTTCAGCGATGGTCCGTGTGTTGTTGTTCCAGCGACGCCCCGTGATGATGTTCCAGCGACGGCCCCGTATATTGTTATTCCTTAGACAGCACCGTGTGTTATTGTTCCAGCGACGGCCCGTGTTGATGTTCCAGCGACGGCCCGTTTGTTGTTGTTCCAGCGACGGTCCGTGTGCTGTTCCTCCCGCAACGACCCCGTGTCTTGTTCCAGCGACGGCCCCATGTGTTGTTATTCGAGCGACCGCCCGTGTGTTGTTGTCCAGCGACTGCCCGGTGTTCTTGTTCGAGTGACGGCCCGTGTGTTGTTGTTCCAGCGACTGCCCGCGTGTTGTTATTCCAGGGACGGCCCGTGTTTTGTTGTACCAGTGACGGCCCAGTGTGTTGTTGTTCCAGCTACAGCCCCACGTGTTTTTTCAGTGACGGCCCCGTGTGTTGTTGTTCCAGCTACGGCCCGTGTGTTGTTGTTCCAGCGACGTCCCCATGTATTGTTGTTCCAGCGACGGCCCGTGTTGATCTTCCAGTGACAGCCTGTGTGTTGTTGTTCCACCGACGGCCCGTCTTGATGTTCCAGCAACGTCTCCTTGTGTTGTTGTTCCAGCGACGGCCCGTGTGCTGTTCCTCCCGCAACGACCATATGATCGGATGGATTACGGGAACTTTCAAATCCAGGGATCCCATCACAATGGTTGTACTCTTCAAGTCACTTGTGTTGTCCCGTCTCGAATACTGCTCAGTACTCACTTCCCCCTTCAGAGCAGGAGAGATTGCTGAAATAGAGGGAATACAGAGAACATATACGGCACGCATAGACGAGTAAAACACCTAAATTATTGGGATCGTCTCAAAGCTCTCCAAATGTACTCTCTAGAAAGGAGACGAGAGAGATACCAAATAATATACACGTGGAAAATACTGGAGGGCCAGGTCCCAAATCTACACAGTAAATTAACAACGTACTGGAGTGAACGATAGGAAGAAAATGCAAGATTGAACCAGTGAAGAGCAGAGGTGCCATAGGCACAATCAGAGAACACTGTATAAACATCAGAGGTCCGCGGTTGTTCAACGTCCTCCCAGCGACTATAAGAAAATATTGCCGGAACAACCGTGGACATCTTCAAGAGAAAACTGGACTGTTTCCTAAGAGAAGTCCCGGATCAGCCGGGCTGTGGGGTATGGGCTCTGCGGGCCGCTCCAAGCACAGCCTGGTGGATCAAACTCTCACAAGTCGAGCCTGGCCTCGGGCGGGCTTGGGGAGTAGAAGAACTCCCAGAACCCCATCAACCAGGTATCAACCAGGTACGACCCCGTGTCTTGTTCCAGCGACGGCCCCATGTGTTGTTATTCGAGCGACCGCTCGTGTGTTGTTGTTCCAGCGACTGCCCGTGTGTTCTTGTTCGAGTGACGGCCCGTGTGTTGTTGTTCCAGCGACTGCCCGCGTGTTGTTATTCCAGGGACGGCCCGTGTTTTGTTGTACCAGTGACGGCCCAGTGTGTTGTTTTGTCCAGCTACAGCCCACGTGTTTTTTCAGTGACGGCCCGTGTGTTGTTGCTCAGGTACGGCCCGCGTGTTGTTGTCCAGCGACGGCCTCATGTGTTGCTGTTTCCAGCGACGGCTCGTGAATTGTGTTCCAGCGACGGCCCGTGTTGATGTTCCGGCTACGGCCCGTGTTTTCTGTGGTTCCAGCAACGTCCCCGTATGTTGTTGTTCCAGCAACGGCCCGTGTGGTGTTGTTCCAGTGACGGCCCAGTGTGTTGTTCCAGCTATGGCCCGTGTGTTGTTGTTCCAGAGACGGCCCGCGTTGGTATTGTTTATAGACGTCCCTGTGTTTTGTTCTTTCAACGACGGCCCCGTGTGTTGTTTGTTCCGCGAGAGCTCAATGTTTTGTTATTCCAGCGACGGCCCGTGTGTTGTTCAGCGATGGCCTGTGTTGAGGTCTAGCGACGTCCCCGAGTTGATGTTCTAGCGACGGCCGGTGTTGATGTTACAGCGATGCCCCTTTTTGTTGTTCCAACTACGTCCCGTGTGTTGTTGTTCAGCGACAACCCATGTGTTGTTTTTCCAACGACGGCCGGGTGTTGTTGTTCCAGCGACGGCCCGTGTGTTGTTGTTCCATCGACGGCCGTTGTGCTGTTGCACGAGCTACGGCCCGTGTGCTATTGCACGAGCAACGGCCCGTGTGTTGCTACAGCGACAGCCCCGTGTGTTGTTGTTCAAGCGATGTCCCGTGTTGATGTTCCAGCGACGGTCCCGTGTGATGATGCTCCAGCGATGGCCCCGTGTGTTGTTGTTCCAGCGACAGCCCGTGTGTTGTTGTTCCAGCGACGGCCCGTGTGTTGTTGTTCCAACGACTGCCCGTGTGTTGTTGTTCCAGAGACGGTCCGGTGTTGATGATCCAGCGACGGCCCGTGTGTTGTTGCTCCAGCGACTGCCCAGTGTTACTGTTGTTCCAGCGACAGCCCCTGTGTTGTTGTTCCAGCGACAGACCGTGCTGATGTTCCAGCGACAGCCCGTGCTGATGTTCCAGCTACCCCCCCCCCCTGTGTGTTGTTGTTCCAGCGACGGCCCCGTGTGTTGTTCCAGCGACGGCCCGTGTTGTTGTTCCAGTGGCGGCCCCGTGTGTTGTTGTTCCAGCGACGGCCGAGTGTGTTGCTGTTCCAGCGACGGCCCCATGTGTTGTTATTCCAGCGACGGCCCAGTGTGTTGTTGTTCCAGCGATGGCCCCAAGTTTTGTTCCAGCGAAGGCCCGTGTGTTGTTGTTCCAGTGACGGCCCAGTGTGTTGTTGTTCCACCGATGGCCCCATGTGTTGTTAATCCAGCGACGGCCCAGTGTGTTGTTGTTCCAGCGATGGCCCCACGTGTTGTTCCAGCGAAGGCCCGTGTGTTGTTGTTCCAGTGACGGCCCAGTGTGTTGTTGTTCCACCGATGGCCCCACGTGTTGTTACAGCGACGGCCCGTGTGTTGTTGTTCCATCGACGGCCGTTGTGCTGTTGCACGAGCTACGGCCCGTGTGCTGTTGCACGAGCAACGGCCCGTGTGTTGCTACAGCGACAGCCCCGTGTGTTGTTGTTCAAGCGATGTCCCGTGGCTTTTTCGCTCAGTATTCTGGTAGAACTCTTTTCTTCTGCCCCCAGGAGGCAAGGGAGAGTTTGACTCCACTACTGAGAGAAATACTTTTTGTGGTTTTTTCCAAACTTTTTTTCTCACACACACGAGCCGAAAAGGGAAGAAAAAACCTATAACTTTGTTTTCTTTCCCCCATTCTTGAGTGTTAAAAGTGTTGGAAGTGTCGTTGAATTGTAGAGCCGGAATGGAGATTGACGCAGTACGAACGAAGAGAACACGAGAGGTCTCACCAAACCAACCCTCGACATCGAAAGCAAGGAGACCTGCAGTGGAGACAGAGTTAACTGTTTCCGAGTCCCTCCCGGAAACAATTACGGAAGGTCTCAAGGATTCTCTCCCTAACACCTCCGAAGAGGAGTGGGAGTATGGAATACTTGAGATCTTAAACAAATATAAACAGAGACCTCAACTTCCTGAAGGCACCCTCCAAGGAGTCTGGAGAGACAGGAGAGTATGGACGGGACCAGGGTCGAAAGCACTTGAACACTTGCCGTTCACTCCAAATCCGGAGGACCTCCTCCAGGAGAGTGATATAACAGTCCAAGTACACAAAATGATGGAAAGATCTGACCTCTATGAGGTTAACAGTTTTTTCCAACAGGAGGACTTAGAAATTATAGCCCTGGTAAAGCCGATCTTCACAACTATACAATATTTAAAAGACAGGTTGACGTTCGTCCAACGGGCAGTGAGGCTAAACACAGTCCCTGAATACCTTGCCCTACAGGTTTGTTTCCCATTTTTCTCAGCAGGTCTCCCAATCCTACCAGGTCTAGCCAGCTGTCTAAACAGAGTGAACTTGGAACAGGCCAGAGCGTCTATGGCGACATACACGCTCCTTCTCAAAGCCTCGCATACGAGAGAAATGGCCAAAATAGAACTCATCGTAGCCCGCCTCCTAATACGAGGTTGGGATCAGGTAAGAATAGGTACGGCCCTATGGGAAGGTTTCAGACGAAAGACAACTCCGAAACCAGGGACCCTCGAAAGACCATACGATGGAAGTCTGATGATGCGCTCGGGACAGACGTCACACAGGTATGAAAGTTTCTTCTCAAACCCTCAGGAAGGTACGCTGCAGAGCCTGACTACAGCAGTGGACAAAGCCCTAGGTCTAGGAGCCATAGAACAAGTGCAACCACAGCAACAACAAAAGCAAGCGGCCCCAAAACCCTTACGTTCAGTACTCCTGATGAACGATGACGATGATGTCCCTCTGTCCCCTATTCTAGGCAAGCCTGCCCCACAACAACCCCCCTTCCCACCCAGAACAGATTCGAACAGGAGGAAGAGCCCGAAGAGACTGAACTTCCAACGGGACACCTCGGCGAACAACAACAACAACAGGCAAGGTAGGAATAACAGAGACAGGTCACGAGAAGGATGGAGAAATTCATCACGAGACAAACCGGGTGGAAACCAGACGAGGAACAACAGGGACAGATCCAGAGACAACCGAGGCCAGTGTAACAGGAACGGGACCGGCGACCACACAGGCCAGAACAACAGGATCACCCCAGGAGACAACAGATACAATAACAGCAGAGACTACCCTCCTGGAACAACAACAATAGCAGGGACAACAGAGGTAATAATAATAATAGGGCCATAATAATATTTTTTTCAGAAACAGAAACAGGGGCAGAGGCAACAATCGGAACCAGGAGAACAACAACAGACCCAAGCGCTGGAACAGCACGAACCGAGACCAACAAGGAAGAGACAGAGACAGAGGGTGGAACGGTGGAGATCGGAGAAACTCAGGAAACGACAGGAATTAAGGCAGAAAAGAGGACAATTGAAACAGACAGTTGTCTCGGAGGTACCCCTTACTGAACAGGAGAGGAAACTGTTGGAAAAGGGACTTACGTTCGTGATAGGCCCTCCGGCGCGTAAGAAGAGGGAAGATGCGATAGAGGATCTGTGCAACAACTTGGAAACTAGTATCAACCAAGTTTGGAGCAACCTCCGGCCGGAGCAAGGTAAGTCACAGGGAGCAATTAAGAGAGCTAAACTCTCCCTCTCTTTTAGGTACCTCCACCCCAGCAAACCAGTCCAGTGCCCAAACTACAACCTAGTAGGCCTTAAACCGGTAATCCAGCAAATGAAGGTCGACCTCAAGCGTGGTGCGGAACGACGACGCAACTGCAATCTCACAAGGGAGGAGAGGGACGCCCTATCAACGTTGAAAGGACGCACGGATATTGTGATAAAGCCGGCGGACAAGGGAGGTACTGTCGTCGCCTGGAGAAAGGACAACTACAGGAACGAGATGAAGAGGCACCTGGCAGACACTGCAGCCTACAAACAGATACACAACCAGGACGATGCGCTTAGAAACGCCCAAACGAGGAGTAAAAGGATAGTCCTCAAGCTGTTCGAAAACAAGACTGGGGACGGAAAGGAGGACTCATGCAGGCAGGGGCGAGAGATTTCTTCCTAACCTTTGAATCCATCATTCCCCACCTCTACCTTTTACCAAAGATCCATAAAGCATTAGAAGAAACAACAGGAACGTGGCAAGGGAGACCGGTTCTAAGCGGCTGCCGGGCCCCAACAAGGCCGGTAGACTGGATCTGCACAGCTCTCCTGAACCCCTTACTACGCCTACTACCGGAAAGAATCAAAGATACGACGGATTTCCTCAAGAAAATTGCAGAAATTAGAGGCCCCGTCCCGAGAGGGGCCCGCCTTTTTCCATGGATGTGGTATCGCTCTACCCGAGCATACCACAGAGAGAAGCTGCAAAGGTAGTAGCATCTTTTTTTACAGATAACAGAAAAAAATCAGACAGGAACTTCAAGACGCGGGATGTATGGAGGACCCCCTCGAAAGAAACTCTTGAGGAGGCCATCCTCCATGTGATGAGAGACACCCTTTTGCAATTTGAAGGACGGGCATNATGGTGCGGGCACTGTTTCAATCTCTGATCGGAGTGGTGCCCTCACCTACGTCAGTGTGCATGGGGCTCCATTGGAGTTTCCGGAGGGTCTGATCCGGCGGTACTTCGGCCGTTTTGGCGCAGTGGTTAGTGTGCGGGTGAACGTAGTATCTTCGAGCCCGCTTAAGGGCGTGAGGACGAACATTCGCACCCTGGCATGAGGCTCCGGGAGGATATTCCGTCCTCTGTGCGTCTGATGGGGTACACAGTTCGTGTGTTTTACGCCCGCCAGCCTCGGACATGTTATCGTTGTGGCCTGATGGGCCATCAGGCTGCTGAATGTTCTGCGCCGGCCTCTGCGCCTGTGAACCTCTTCAGTGAGGAGGATTTTCCACCGCTTCCTGTGGAGGAGGTTTCTGTGGCTATGGACGCCTCTCCGGCCGCGGATATGCCCCCTGTGTCGCCTGATGCGCCCCCTGTGGTGGACGTTCCCCCGATGTCGCCGACCCTCCTCAGGATGTTGCGATGCCATCGGTGATACTCCTGCTCCTGTCCCTGCTGCTCCCGTGGGCCTTCCTGATGCTCCCTCCTCGCCGTCTGCTCACCCGTCTTCAGCTGCTGCGCCTGGCCCTGCATGCTCGCCTGCATACTCGCCTCGGTCCCGGCTGTGCTGGGTGCTGGGGTGGCTGTGGGGCCTCCTGTTGTGTGTGGTCCGGTTCCCCCTGTGGTCGAGGCTGCTGCCGTTTTGCGGCGGGCGTCAGTGCGTCCGGCTAGTGGTGCCCGTGTTTCTGGGTCGGCTTCCGGCTCTGACGACCTCAGGCCGGTGCCCAAACGCTCCCGGCATTCGTCGTCTACCTGGGCCGATGTTGGGGAATTTAGTGACTGTGAGTCCTCGGGTGTGGATGGAGTGGTTCCGGATACGTCGCTGGCTCCGCAGTTAGTGGTGGCGGAAGTCCACGCGCCTGCTGACATTGGTGTCCGTGTCTCGGGTGTGCCTGCTGTTCCTTCTCCGCCGGGGCCTCTCCGCGGTGGGGAGTGGTGGCCTCCGCTGCCAGGGATGGTGGGTTGATGGTCTGGGCGTGGCCTGGTGGTGACCTTGAGAAAAGATGTGCGCAGTTCGGTTTCCCCGTGGTCGTCCGGTGGTGTGCCCGTGGGCGCTGGTGCCCCTGTGGTGGTGCCTTCTGCCAGGCTCCCTCCTCGGAGGTTGACCATTGGGCACTTGGGGGACGTGTTACCGAAGTCTGTGATGCCGTTGGGTCACTGGTCGCGGATTGCTGAGTTACCGGTCTGCGATGAGGCGCTGGACTTTCAGCGTGGGCGACTCCATTGGTGTGGGAGCGTGTACCGGTCACTCGGTTCCGGAGTGATGCTATTTGGGTGCCCTGTTTGCGGGTGTTTGTGGCCGACGTCCCGGAGGAGATGACGTCCCCGGTGGATAGTCAGGGCCCTTGGAAGTGGTTACGATGGGAGGCATTCCATGTCAGATTCCCTCGGGACGAGTTTCCGGGCAAATACGTCGGGTGATTTCATACTTTGTGCTGTGTGCCCTTCTGGCTGTTTGTTTGCCTTCTGGTAGTTTGTGCCCGTGCCTCTCCCTTTGTTTGTGGCGAGGCGGGTGGTTTGGTGTGTGTGTGTTGGTCTTCATGTATTTATTTAGTGTTGTTACCGTGCCCTATGTGTGTTTATTTTGTGCTTACGTGTTGTATTTGATTTTGATTTTTCTTTGTTGTTAATGGCTTCATTGTGTGGTGTGCATTCTTTTTGTATTTTTTTATAATAATTCATTTTGTTCCTTCTGTTGTGTTTGTTCTCGGTCCTTCAGACCGGTGTTTTGTTTTTTGTTATGTATGTAACTATGTTTTTTTGGTTGTCTGTTATATATCTTGATGTTTTGTTATGTTTTATATTGTTTTGTTTTGACATATTCCTGTGCTTGTTGTTTGCCATTGTTTTCTATTTTGTGTCGTGTTGTCTGATGTGTTTTTCATGCATTTCTCGAGTTTTGTATTTTGTTGTACTGTGCTGTCGGCCCTTCTGGCCGGTGTTTTTTTTTTGTTTTGTTATGTTTTCTATGTTCTTGATTTGTTTTTATTGTATTTAACTTGCATGCTTGCATGTAAAAATAAATAAATAAAAAAAAATACTCTCAACCAGTTTCCTTGTGGGCTATCTGGGCGGATTTATCTGTGGGACGCAAGAGGATTTATCCGAGGGTGTTGTTAGACGAACCACCAAACCGCTAAGAAAGACATTAAATTCATGAAGGTAGTTGGACTACTGAGGGATGGGCTAGTATACTACTTAGCACCGATTCAACAACTAAGTGATCGCACATTTAGAAGAGGTTAAGTCGCTTCTATTCTAATTGTTGCCGAAAGCAACATGCCATTCTGTTAGAATCTAGGAGGTCGCGGCCCCCTAGGCTAGGTGCGGTAAGCAAGCTATTAGGAGCGATTATAGGATTAAATCGAGTGGTTCTTCGAATTAAGGGTAGTTAAATTTATATAAAGTATTTCCCCCTATTTGTTTTTCTAGATATTAAGATTTCCCCAATTTCAGTTCCCATGTTATAAATTTCCCGGGTGTTAAATGTTCTCCCCTGAAAAAAAGGCTAAGTCCACAAAATTTTATTTGTCCCAATTGAAAATAGTCTAAGTCAGATGAGAGGTTTGTAGGTTGTGGTTAATCCTCTGGGCTTAGTACTTCATGTTCGATCACTATCTATATGATGAGTGAGTTTATGTAGTTAAGTGATAGCGATTTTGTGGGAAAAGTTTGACCGATTTCGTTGAAAAGTTTCTAAGTAAATATTGGGTTTGAATTTTGTCAGAGTCCACTTCGGAAATTTTGGTTAACTGATATTCATTCGTATTAGCGGGTCACGGGTAAGATCCGGGTATCATTAGGATTCCCTAGTCAATGGAGTAATGTTTTTCTAGATTTAACATTAGAACTGTAGAATTTACATTTTTTTAGACATAAGAATTTTTTAGGAAAAACTTGGGTAGAAAAAAGTCTAAGTCCAGTTTTATCTAAAAATCTTACTTTTTGGTGAAAATTTGAATTTTCATGCCTAGGGATTGTTCCAGGGCCAGTATTATTGTCTAGTGCGTGCAAAGGACGTAATTCTGGTCTTAAACATCAGGCAGTGGTAGTCAGATTTTTTGCCGAATTAAGTGATTTTTCGAGAAAAATAGTGTTGTAAATTTTTTTCCAGAGTCCAATTTGGGTGAAAACCTCGAATTTTGACGAAAAATCGAATTAATGGGTATTGAGACCGCCCGAGGTGTCAGTATTGTTCTGGGTACATCGCCAGTCATAAGAAATAGCGAATTTATATCGGGGAGCGAAAACCATTTTTTGTCGAATTACGAGAGTTTGCGATGTTTTGAGTGATAGAAATTTTTTCGGAGTCCGAAAATTTTCAGAGCCCAGTTCGTGAGTAAACGCAGTTTTTGGTGGAATTTCGATTTAATTAGACAGATGCACGTTCTTGGTGTCTGTATTATTCGCTAGAGCGTGTTATTAACGTAAAGCTTGTTATTCTTAATTCAGATATACAAATTTGATTTTTAAGTGTTTAAGCGGAAAAAACGCGGGACTTGTGTTTTTAGTGCGGCTGAATGCGCCATCAATAATCAGTGGCCACTCTGTTCACTTCAAGTACGTCTAGTATACGACTACAGTAAATCATCTTTATTAGTCTATCACGAGCGCAGCACGATAGATACTTTGTTTTAATTGTTTCATGGAAATACGATTCTTTAATTTTTGAAAGTACACGACTCAGTTTTCTGTAAAATGACCGCGGATTATTTCACGATCTGGTACTACTGCAGGGCAGGCTCCTTCATAAATTGGTTTCACTTAAGCGATTCTCTCGAATAATTGACGTAATTTAAATTTTTTGGAATTTAGATAGTTTTTTTCCTTTCGGAAAGTGGGCTGTAAATTTGGTGTTATTTGTGTAGATCTCGGTTGTAGTGAAAACCCAGGTCGTGTGTGAGGTGTATGGTGGTTACAAGAGGCATGGCGCGCCGGGAATTACAAGGAATTTTTAACCCAGACAGGGACCAGTCACTAGGGGTCATGGAGGGGGGGGGGGACGCTTAGAGGAGGGCACCCCTTCCGATACTACGGGGGATCTGGTGGACTGCGCAGGTAGCCTAGCTGGCATTACAGGTGGAGTCTGTGGGGTTGGGGCGATGGTGCCACGTGTTCTGATTACGACTGGGGAGTCTAGGGTATCTTCACGTTCCAGTAATGACACAGTGGTAGATATGAGTGGGGGAATCATTAGGGGATTCGTCCCAAGAGTGAAGGGAGCCATCTTGGGTTCCCCCACCTACAACATCGGCGCCACTCCAACAGGGTGATGGACAGGGGGCATCATTTAGCTTTTTAGGACGTCCCGCTCAGCCAAGTAAGGAACATAAGCAGCAACCTGTTCAATTAGAACATGAACCAGACCCACAGCAGTCACAACCTCAAGTAACACCACTACCACAACATCCACTTATACCTCACCAATCATTACAACATCAACCCCAAGCCACCCTACCCAACCCCAAGCCACCCTACCCCAACCCCAAGCCACCCAACCCCATGCCATCCAACCCCAACCTCAACTCCTATACCAATCCCAACCTCAAGCCCTATACCAACCTATAGCCATCCAGACCCAACCTCAACCCTAACCCCAACCTCAACTCCTATACCAACCTCAACCTCAAGCCCAAGCCACCCAACCCCAACCTCAACTCGTATACCAACCTCAACCTCAACCCCAAGCCCAGGCCACTTAACCCCAACATCAACTCCTATACCAACACCAACCCCTATAACAACCTCAGGCCACCCAACCCCAACATCAACTCATATACCAACATCAACCCCTATAACAACCTCAGGCCGCCCAACCCCAACCTTAAGCCACCTACACCATACCCCAACCTCAGGCAACCCAACACCTACTCCAACCCCATGCCACTCACACCATACCCCAACCTCAGGCAACCCAACCCCAACCTCAACCCCCACCCCAACCCCAGGCCACCCATTACCTGCTCCAACCTCAGGCCACCCAGTACCTACTCCAACCCCAAGCCACCCACACTATACCCCAACCTCAACCCCTACCCCTACCCTAGAACACCCAATACCTACTCCAATCCCAAGCCATTCACACCATACCCCAACCTCAGGCAACCCAACCCCAACCCCTACCCCAACCCCAGACCACCCCAGGAACCCCAACCCCAACCTCAACCCATATACCAGCCCCAGGGGCCACCCACTTCCTGTAGCTTCTCTTCAGACACACCGGGAATTATGAGTCTGATTCCTAAGATGACTCTGCCGACACTCAGAGGTACGGAGTTGCCGTCCAACAAAATGGAACGCAACCGCCGAGTGGAGGACTGCTTGTGGAAGATGAGTGCGATGCTAGAGGCCATCCCAAATGATGGTCTAAAAATTACTCTCGCCATGGGGTTTGCGTGGACGTAGCCGGTCCACTGGCGAGGATGAAAGAGTTTCGGCACCTGACGACATGGCCTCAGTTTGTCCAGGCGATCAGAGATAGATATATGGAGCAAGTGTCCACAGATGAAGCTCAGGTATACCATCATTCCCTTAAGAGGGACGACTGCAGGACGTTAAAGGATTTTGGGACCCTGATCATGAGTAGGGTTGACGACCTTACCCCAGGAGCTGGGGTATAATGAGAGTCAGGCAGAACGCTTAGCTAAGCACTTGTTCTATAGAGCTTTACTTCCTTGTTATGGGTCCGTTTGTATCTGCGGAAGGAGCTTTATTAAGTTTTATGGAACTCGTCCAACACGCCGCCACAGTATGGGACATAGGGATGAGAACAGAGAGGACTGGGGCTCAGTCGTCCCCATATGTTGAGGCGGTGCGAAAAAACGAGGGGGGGGGGGGGGGGAAGTCGAATGACTATGGAGCGGGTTCGTCAGGCAGGAAGGCGACCACAGCTACACGTTCGGGCCACCCTGCATGGGGTACCCGCGGGCATGTTATCCGTGTGGTAAGAGTGGACACATACGGATAGATTGTCCGGATGTGAGAACGAAAGAATGAAAGGTTGCCCCTAGTGATGGTAGGCCTACCTTTGAAGTAAAGGTGGAAGGTGTGAGATTGACAGTTTTTGTGGACCATGGAAGCCAGGTAACTCTAATTAAAAAGTCAGCCTTCAGCAAATTTAAATATGCACGCCTTAAGCATAGTGCGAAGACATTAACAGCAGTAAATGGGGGAAAAGATTGATATCTTGGGACAAGGTATCATTAACTTTGAAATTAATGGGGAATTGCAACCTCAAACATGTACGATTGTTGAGAACCTTGATTTTCCTGGAGACATCTTAATGGGGACCGATTTTCAGTCTCAGCTTGATTACTCCTTATCTGCACAAAAAGAGTCTAGGAACTGCAGACTGCAGTTGGGACAGACTTCCTACAAAGTGGAGATGATCGACCATACCCCAGTTGTAGCTTCAATTAAGAGGAAGCTGAAATATAATGCGCACTTCCCAAAATTTATTTTTAAGTCTGTTCCAGACACCGTTAAGAGGTCATGTGGATTACATGCATTGACCAAGCAAAGTTGCCCACAACATTCTGTCAAATTTATTAAAGTAGCCGTGGGACGTCACATCCTACCAGGTACCACCCTTCAGGTGGCTGGGAGATGTGATAGTTCATTAATTCCCCATCATCTAATTGTAGTGCTTGATAAAGGTGCACTCATTCCAGTAGTCAATCTCTCACATAAGACTTTTCGCTTCCGGGCAGGTAATAGGATATCGCAGGGAACTATGGTGGATGACACAGAAATCTTTCACCATGAGTCAGCTAAGACGCCGCCCATCACAGCACAATGTAGTGCTTTAAATACGACAGACAACATGAGACAATCAAAAATAAAGAATGAGACAGATGTTTCACGTAACGTAAAATATATAGATAAGTTAATTTCGGCACACGATTTCCAACATGTTCCGCAGGCAGATAGAAAATTGTTGAGGGGAGTTTTACGAAAATTCCCAAAATTGTTTGCAACAGAGGATGACCAGATTGGTCTCCTTCATAGGATTGAGCACACCATTCCAACTGACGATCATTTGCCTGTGTTCACAAGGCAGTGGAGGCTGCCGGAACAGGCTAAGAAAACTATAAGGGATGAGTGCCAGAAAATGTTGAGACAGGACGTGATACAACCAAGTACGTCACCGTGGCTCTCTCCTGTTGTATTAGTTCGGTAGTTATCACTTTCGTGTGGACTACCGGAAGGTAAACGAAATAACTAAGGGTGATGTGTATACATTGCCCCGTATACAGTAGATAATAGATCAATATGGAGCTGCTAAGTACTTTTCCACTCTCGATGCCAAGTCAGCATATTGGGCGATACCGATGGCTGAGAAAGACAGGGAAGAAACAGCATTCTCTGATGGCAGGCATACTTATCAATTTCGCCGGATGCCGTTCGAACTAAAGACAGCGCCTTGTCATTTCAAAGGGCCATTACTTTATTCTCAGCCCAGTTTTTGGAAGGCATTCGTTGGCGTACCTGGATGATGTAGTAATCTATTCCAGGACTTTTGATGATCACTTACGAGACTTGACTGAGACTTTGACCTTGTTGGATCGAGCGGGTTTTAGGTTAAGTGTGCAGAAGTGCACTCTGGCAGCTCAGAAATTCACTTTTCTGGGGTTCCAGGTGAGCACAGATGGTATCAGGCCTGACCCTGACTCTTGCTGTGCCATTGCTGAAATGCCAACTCCAAAAACGGCAAAGGACGTGCGCAGGTTTCTAGGTGCAGCCGGATACTTTCATTGGCACATTGAGTGTTTTGCACGAACATCAGTTCGTTTGGAAGCCTGAACATGATGAAGTGTATGCAAAAATGAAAAGTTAACTCAGTACAACACCAGTATTAGCAGTGCCAGATTTTGATAAGGAGTGGGAAGTACATACAGACGCCAGTGGTATAGCTGTTGGTGGATGTTTGATGCAACGAGATAGTGAAAATTTCCCCCATCCATTGGCCTATTTCAGTAGGAAGGTCAGAGGACCAGAGGTTCGTTATTCAGCCACGGATCGGGAGGCGCTCGCAATAGTAGAGTCAGTTAGATATTTCGAACCGTATCTTTTTCAACGCCATTTTGTAATCTACACTGATCACAGATCATTAACACACATTTAAAAGAAACGCACGAAATGCCCACGGATGTCACGTTGCTCTCACGAATTGTCTGCACACTCATTCCAGATCTTTTACAAGCCTGTACCGTCACATGTTGTACCGGATACATTGAGCAGAAACATTGCTGCTACTAACGTAAATGTAAATATCGAAAATATTTCCAGTGTTAAGATGAGAGAATTCCAAATGAATGAACCTAGGTGGAAAGATATTATTGAATATTTGGAAGGGGGAAATTATCCATCCAAAAATCGTAAATTGCCAATACATGACTTTGAGTTAAAGGAGGGAGTGTTATATTATGTAAATGGTCAGACAGATCGAGCAGTATTCCAGCTAGTTATTCCAGAGGAATTAAGGTCGGCAGCATTAAAGCTAGCACATGCATCTAAGGTTGCAGGTCACCCAGGTATTTTCAAAACTTACGTGAAAGCAAAATCTCTATTTTATTTCCCGGGTATGTTGTCCGAAGTAATCAAGTACGTAAAGATTTGCTCCAACTGCCAAAGGAGGAAAGGTGCCCTTAAGGTACAAGCCCCACTACAAGAATTTCCAGAGATTTCAGAACCGCTAGACCTAGTGGGGGCTGATTTGATTGATCTCCATTGCAGCCATTCAGGTAATCGGTACGTGTTGGTATTTTTTTTTAGATATATACAAGAGTTGATACATTCTTGTACAGCCACTAGTACGCGTAGCGTTTCGGGCAGGTTCCTGGAATACGATCCCCGCCGCGAAGAATCGTTGTTACAACCAAGTACACATTTTACTGTTGCGTTAAACAGAGGCTACAGTTAAGGATTTGAGCCCAGTAAATCCTCCCCGGCCAGGATACGAACCCATGACAAAGCGCTCGAGGAACGCCAGGCGAGTGTCTTACCACTACACCACGGAGACTGTATTAGTGAACCATCTGTCCAGATACACCACCTTGATAGCCATCCCTCAAAAAAGATTCTCGTACTGTTGTCCGGGCATTTTTTGAATATATTTGTAGCTGTATTTGGGCCTCCTAAAGTTTTAGTTTCGGATCGAGGTCAAGAATTTAATGGACACATATTTCGAGAAATTTGTAAAATATTGGAGACATCTTCAGCCTTTACAACTGCTTACCACCCTCAGGCGAACGGGATGACAGAACGTACCAACCGTTCAGTTAAGGATATGCTTGCAATCCTTGCTGAACGCGATGCAAACTCATGGGACGAACACCTGCCCTATGTTCAACTGGCTCTGAATACGGCTATCCACCAGTCTATTAATACCCAACCCCTTCTTTTATTCACTGGTCAATCATATAATTTCCCTTCAGGTCTGCTTAACAGACACAATATTGCACATGGAGAGGACTATCCTTCAGAAGTTCTCAACAAAATGAGGAATGTTTGGAGAGCTGTAGCTGAGGCTTCAAGGAAAGCACGGGGTCGTTATGCTCACTATTATGACAGGAATGTACAACCTTTGGAATTGAAGGAGGGTAGCCTTGTCTTGAGAATGAATGAAACTGCACCCGCCAATTATAGTAGGAAACTAGCTCCTAGTTGGCGGGGGCCGTACAGAGTGATCAAGAAAGCAGGCCCTGTCAATTTTGTCATAATGGGAGTATTTGAAGATCAGGTGGAAATAACTATCCACATTAATAAATTAAAGATTTATCATGCTAGGGAGGAACTGGAATTGCCTTCAGCAAATCTAATTCCTGACTCAGCAGAGTTGGCTGATAACTCTAGTTACGAGTCAGATGGAGAAAATGACCCTCTGTCATCTCTCATTAGTATTCAAGTGCACTCTCGTCACCCCATGGTAACGAGATCTCGCACTGTACAGTAAAGGTTAAAGCAACTCCCTTAGTTAGTATAATTTAGCATTCATTAGATTTTTCTATAGAGGCAATGATGTGGATTTCTTAGCTATGCTCAACTCAGATAGCAGACTTTACCTTGCTCTGGGTTTTCCAATTTCCAACAAACCCAGAGTTATATCCATGCTTCCGCCATGTTCTTGTCTGTCTTTCCAAGGTCTGATTTGTGCACCTACCCAGTTGTCTCAGCTACACGTGAACCCTATCTGCAGAGATCTAGGGAGAGGCACGTTACACAAAGTTCTCCCTCGCCAGACCCAGTAACTAGCCAACTGGTTACTTAGGGTTGGTGACAATACAACAGTCACCCAGCCAGTCACCCACGTCACTAACGACGTTGTCTTGGCTGAGGAAGGAAAGAAATTATCAGGGGGGGGGGGAAGCGCTAAGTCATTACCACTATATAGCACTGGGAAGGGGTCAGGATAAGGATTTGGGATGGGACTGGGAAAAGGAATGGTGCCCAGCCACTTGGACGGTCGGGGATTGAACACCGACCTGCATGAAGCGAGACCGTCGCTCTACCGTCCAGCCCAAGTGGTTGGGACTCAGTATGCTGTCTACAAGGATGCAGTCACCCAGTTCGCACCTCACGTCACTAACGAGGTTGTCTTGGCTCAGTATGCTGTCTACAAGGATGCAGTCGCCAGAGCCACAACGTCTACATCATCGTGGGTGGTCGTCTCCACGTCATCACCAAGGAGTTGACCTGGAGCTGCCGTGGGGTACAGACGTGTCGTCTGGCCTCTGGTGGTTTGGGGTGTTTGCCGTTTTCGTCACCAGAGGGGGTGGGCGTTTCTGCCCCCCTTCCCCCCCCCCCCTGCTGTTGCTGCTGGCTGCGTGTTGACGTGGCGTGCTTGCCTTGGGTGGTCCCCTTCCTTCTATCAAGTGCGTGAACTCCGTGGGCCTGGAGTTCACTGGTCGTGCTGGATATACGGAGATAGCCATGGTTATGTGCGACATGCTGCGTGTCCCTGTGATGGTCGTTTACGGTATTGAGCTTGTGACTGCCCATCGGGTTGTCATCAAGTTTGTGATGGAGGAAGTGTACCGTGATTTCCTCAGTCGTTACGAGGGACGCTCGTTGTCGCTGCCGGCTCTGTCTCCATCTCCGACCGTAGTGGTGCGCTGACTTATGTCAGCGTGCATGGGGCGCCCCTGGAGTTTCCCGAGGACCTTCTCCGGCGTTACTTTCAGCGGTTTGGGGCGGTCGTCAGTGTGCGGGTCAACACGCTCTCCTCAGGGAGGTATGCGGGTAGGCGGACGAACGTTCGCACCTTGGGGATGCGCCTGCGGTCAGATATTCCATCTTTGGTCCGGCTTCTGGGGTGCTACATCCGGGTGTACTATGCCCGGCAGCCTCGTACCTGTTTCCGGTGTGGCCTGTTGGGGCATCAGGCTGCCGGGTGCGATGCGGCTCCGGTTGCTCAAGTCAACTTGTTCCGGGAAGAGGATTTCCCTCTGCTTCCCCTGGACGAGGCCTCCGGGGTTGAGGTGACCGACCCGCTCGTTGTTGAGGCTCCCCCAGCGTCGCCAGACAATCCCCCGGATGTCGCCGACCCTTCTCAGGATGTTGCGATGCCGTCGGTTGAGACTCCTGCTCCTGTCCCTGCTGCTCCCGTGGGCCTTCCTGATGCTCCCTCCTCCCCGTCTGCTCACCCGTCTTTAGCGGCTGTGCCTGGCCCTGCATCCTCGCCTCGGGTCCCGGCTGTGCTGGGTGCTGGGTTGGCTGTGGGGCCTCCTGTTGTGTGTGGTCTGGTTCCCCCTGTGGTCGAGGCTGCTACCGTTTTGCGGCGGGCGTCAGTGCGTCCGGCTAGTGGTGCCCGTGTTTCTGGGTCGGCTTCCGGCTCTGACGATCTCAGGCCGGTGCCCAAACGTTTCCGGCATTCGTCGTCTACCTGGGCCGATGTTGGGAAATTTAGTGACTGTGAGTCCTCGGGTGTGGATGGAGTGGTTCCGGATATGTCGCTGGCTCTGCAGTTAGTGGTGGTGGAAGTCCATGCGTCTGCTGACGTTGGTGTCCGTGTCTCGGGTGTGCCTGCTGTTCCTTCTCTGCCGGGGACCTCTCCGCGGTGGGGAGTGGTGGCCTCCGCTGCCAGGGATGGTGGGGTTGATGGGTCTGGGCGTGGCCTGGTGGTGATCTTGCGGAAAGATGTGCGCAGTTCGGTTTCCACGCGGTCGTCTGGTGGTGTGCCCGTGGGCGCTGGTGCCCCTGTGGTGGTGCCTTCTGCCAGGCTTTCTCCTTGGAGGTTGACCATTGGGCACTTGGGGGACGTGTTACCGGAGTCTGTGATGCCGTTGGGTCACTGGTCGCGGATTGCTGAGTTACCAATCTGCGATGAAGCGCTGGACTTTCTGCGTGGGGCGATTCCATTGGTGTGGGAGCGTGTACCGGTCACTCGGTTCCGGTGTGATACTATTTGGGTGCCCTGTTTGCGGGTGTTTGTGGCCAACGTCCCGGAGGAGATGGCGTCCCCGGTGGATAGTCAGGGCCCTTGGCAGTGGTTACAATGGGAGGCATTCCATGTCAGATTCCCTCGGGACGAGTTTCCAGGCAAATACGTCAGGTGATTTTATACTTTTGTGCTGTGTGCCCTTCTGGCTGTTTGTTTGCCTTCTGGTAGTTTGTGCCCGTGCCTCTCCCTTTGTTTGTGGCGAGGCGGGTGGTTTGGTGTGTGTGTGTTGGTCTTCCTGTATTTATTTAGTGTTGTTACCGTGCCCTGTGTGTTTTTATTTTATGCTTAAGTGTTGTATTTGTCTTTTATTTTTCTTTGTTGTTATTGGCTTCTTGTGTGGTGTGCATTCTTATTGTATTTTTTATATTAATTCAATTCGTTCATTATGTTGTGTTTTGTTCTTGGTCCTTCAGGCTGGTGTTTGTTTTGTTGTTGTGTATGTAACTATGTTTTTTCTTGATTGCATGTTATGCATCTTGATGTTTGTTTTGTTTTATACTGTTTTGTTTTGACGTGTTCCTGTGCTTGTTGTTTGCCATTGTTTTCTATTTTGTGTCGTGTTGTCTGCTGTATTTTTTCAATGCATTTATCGAGTTTGTATTTTGTTGTACTGTGCTGTCGGCCCTTCTGGCCGGTGGTTTTTGTTTTGCTCTGTTTTCTATGTTCTTGATTTGTTTTTATTGTATTTAAATTGCATGCTTTGCATGTAAAAATAAATAAAAAAAATAAAAAAAAAAGTCTACATCATCGTGGGTGGTCGTCTCTACGTCATCACCACTCACCAGCTGTGTCGTCAAGATTGCAAGCGGCCGGAAGTAAATGTTGGAAAATCGAAGAGGTAGCCAGCATGTAGCAGCAGTACAAATCATTCTCGTCGATGGATCCAAGGTTATGTCATCTATTGTAACGCAAGCGGGACGAGGTGGACACTAGATGAACGACACGGGCTCCCTACAGAGTACAGTCGACTCGCCATACATAGGAGGGGGGCCACAGCCTTCCTCGTCCCAAGGTTAATTGTACAAGAGACATCGTTGTACGTTTACGTCCTGCGTCTCCGTGGTTCAGCTACTGTTTCAGTCTCTTCTATCAAGACTGTTTTGTGGGCTACAAGATGAGTAATGAGTCGCGTCTTGTTAGCAAGGTTCACCCGACCGGCGGCAGCCAATTCACGGGTTGTCACTGGCCACTTAACACTCAATTAGCGGACAGTCTGTTGTCCTTCGGTGGTAACTGTATGAAGTGCAAGAGGACCAGGATTATCTACAGTCAGCAACTGATGGTCATGGAACTACTATCAACTAATTGTCAGCTTCTAACATCGATTTTTTTTATTATCATGAAAAATAGTGGAACGGAAAAAGTAAATGTCCTCTTTGCTCTTTAAAATTAACGTAATACTTCTGACAACCTAGTAATATGAGTTTGGAAAATATAGTATTTAAATGTTGAAACAGAGAAGTTAAGTTACTAAAATTCTGGAAGTTTGAAATATGGAAAATTTTTGTTGAATAACGCTATAATGAAAACTTATTGCACGGTGCCTAGAACAACAGGTACTAGAAAATTGTTATGTCATGTTCTGTGCTTGAAAGCAAGAGGGGCGAACTATATAAACATTTGACACTCTTAGTATGAACACCATTTTTGCTGAACTTCAGCGATGAACTGTGATATTAGTAGTATTGATTAATAAATGATATATGTTGTGTTTGATTGCTTAGTCTTAGAGAATGTCATGTGGACATTAATGTTCTAATAAAATGGATGAGTGGAACACCGGGATGAACTTGGAGCGAGTTCAGTGTTCCTCTCCTGTGAGACTGAGATTTCAGTTTGTGGTTTTCATTTATCATGTTCTAGATGCGAACACGTGTTGGCTAAATGAAGAGCCACGGAATTTTACTAGCTAGTTTTGCTGACAGATTATGGATATTTTTATTTAGCTAGATCAGTCAGGTGTAGGATGTATGATTCCAGGTGTTGGATGATTGTTGGGCTGTCAGCTGACAGTCGGGTTATTTGCCAAAAGTAGTAAAGTTTATATTATGATGTTTGCTGGACAATCTGATGATTGCCATTTTATTCGTTAGGGGTAGCTTTCTGATTGAGGCACGGATTTATTTATTATAAATGTGGGTTTGGATATTAAACCTCATTTTTTCATATATAAAAAACAAGGTTTATTAAATTACTTATGAGGGGGGGGGAGTAGGGGTTGTAACAAACTAGGTTTGTTGTAAGAAATTATGTATTATAGATTCATTATTTGGTCCATGGGGTCTTGAAAATTGGAGTGAGAGGATAGTCTCCCTCACTTTGGAAGTGGGAAGGTCCTCCCTCGGGGATTAGGACAGTAGTGTATATACAGGGTCGCCAGCTCTCATTGGTTTTAAAGTATCACTTTGAGTCATTCAGGAAATAAAATAACTCCCAAAGCCGGCGAACATCAGGCCAGGCTGTGGTATTAAGGTATCTGTTTTTCTTGAGTTATCAGTGGGTATCTGTATACTGTGGGATCCACTTTTATTGCAATATAATTTTCAGTGCCTCCGTTAAATAGGGCCTCCGTCAGGGAATTTATTAAATATTATTTGGATGCCTAAGTTTGATTTAATAAATAATTATAGAATTTATTTTGTTTAGTAGTATTTTCCCCCTTTTTAGTTGCACATTACTTTGGGAATACAAGCCTCATGTCTACACCTAGTCTCCTCATGCAAACCAGCAAGCATTTACTTAATTAAAAAAGGTAATTCCTTTTTCACTTAATTTCCACATTAACGTAAAGCTTATCCCTCCTTTTCATATAACTGGGAATAGAATTCCATAGAACGCTTAATTGATGGTATCCTGCTTTCCATCAGTTGAGAGATTTACTCAGACTCAGCAGGTGGTGGCGGCGAATATTCAGAGTTTGCAGTTTAATCTAGAGGAGACAATATCTCTTGAGTTCGTGATATCTGAATGATCAAACGTTTGGATCTCGAGGGATTGTACTGAAGGTTACTCAGCAGAACTCTGGTTTCTGTATATATTTTCTTTACTTATTTCTTCAATAACGATCAGCTTTTAATCAGTAGGGAGGTTAAAGGTTGGTCCGTGTTACAAAGTGAAGAGGAACATTAGAAATAAAGAGATGATTCATGCAATATAATTTTTGTCCATATTACACTTACAAAAAAACTTACAAAAAGTCTTATTTACAAAAAAAGACTTACAAAAAGTCTTAGTAACAAAATAAGACTGTGGGATCCTGCAGGGAAGCTTGACGAAACTCTGCTCAAACATCGCCGGCCAAGACCCATTGAACTGTCAGTTTAATTAATTAAAGCATGAGTTAATTATAATAACAGAAATCCTCAGAAGTGTTGAGAACATTTCTTAAACCTGTGATGGTAAAAATAGGTGTTAATGCAGTCTTCTCTAGGCAGATGGAATGCCTGTTGCAAAATTAAAAATATATATAAAAAAAAGTTAAACTGCAAGTTGTCTTCACTGTGAGGTTAACTGTAGGAGAAAACATGCAGAACAAAAATTTAAAAATACTTAACTTTAATAGGAATCTTACTTTGAACAAATTACAAAATTAAAATGTTATTTAAACTTTGCTTTATACAGAGTACAAATTAAACAAGATAAACAGACAATTAAATTTACATTACATTATTACTAGATAATATTGTGCAGGAATACTGTGAGCTTAAGCTGACTAAATCCGGTACCACGCCGAGATGTGTTAAAGGGTCTATTCAGTTGAGCACGCAGGAGTAATCTAACTCGTAGTGGGCTTGGCAGCCATATATATGCTCAATGAAGGCCGGGCAGATGACGCTGGTGACTTCTTTAACTATTAACTGACTCTTAAACTGCTTGTTTCGGATAGCGTGAGCTCCCAGCGACCCAGGTGCGAGGTGGGGTGACGGACAGTGGTGAAGGGGGAGACTGGTATACTGACTAGACGTCTGGAAGTAGTAGTTGTTGTTTTTGCTGCTGCAGCAGTAATTTAATATATAGACGTGGTAATGGGTTGAATAGGTGATAATGGAGCAGGGCGAATCTCTTACTAGAGATTTTACCGTGACAGCTTTCCCCCGAAGCCTGCTCCTATTACCTATTCGACCGCAGCGGAGTGTAGAATAGTAGGAGTGGATGAGTCAACCTCGTGGACTCTTGAATGTGCGTCGGCGATGATGTTGTCCGAGCCTTGGATGAAGTAGATGGTGAGGTTGAAGTTCTGCAGGTACAGGGTCAAGTGAAGCAGATGTTGGTTGGTGAGTTGGGTCTGCTGCAGAAGCTGGAGAGGATGGTGCTTGAAGATGTTGAGGTAGCACTGCAGGACTCTGTGAAGTATGAATTTGCTGTAGAATCGAGCCTGCTGAATGGATCGACGAGAAAGGTGATACAAGGAGAGGGTGAGATTGTTTCTCTGAAACAAGGCCCAGCATAGCAAGCGCTGATTGGAGAACTGGGCTAGCAGTAGGAACCGAAGGAGATTGTGATACATGATGTTCACATGGTGATGCAGGATTCAGCGAAGTTTGGAGAGCTGTTCCTGCTGGAGGGACCAAAGAATGTTGAAGTCCGAGGTTGAAGTTGTAACCTAGTAGATTGGATGATTTGTTGTGTTGCACGTCGGGCAGGATTTCGAGTGGCTCCTCTCTGATGACTGTAGCTATAGTTCATGATCCCATCTCGCGGTGGTGTTCCTATCGGCAGGGTGGAAGACTAAAGGTTTTCCAATATCTGGCAGGGCGAGAATGGGGTTAGTACTAGACAAGGATTTACGCCTTTCAAAAGCAATGGAAGGCAAGATTGTCTTACAATATTTTAGCTTAGGGCTGATAAAGTTGTCTGGAGGAGCACGTTTATTTGGATTTGGTTCGTAGAGAGAAGGATCTTTCCTGGTGTTGGAATAGATCGAGAATTTTGAACCATTGTAGTCAGACCAAGTACAATGAGGATGATTAGACAATAATTTGGTGATGTTGGTTGTCTTACTCAGGTCGTTGGAGGAGATGGTATCACACTTTTTCTGACTTTCTTGGCGGTGTCCGTACTGCGGGCACTGATTCCCGAGGTGCTTCACAACGTCAGCAACCGTTGAGAGTCTGGCCCTAGCTTCGGTAGGGGAGGGACGTGTGTGCTCGGCGCTCCGGCTGTTGGAGTGTTTACATATTTGGCCGGTTGGGGGAAGGTGTGTCTGCCTGCCTGTGTTGACGTGGCATTCACGATGGGGTTCCCCCCCCACCTGTACTGTGGGCTCAGTCTGTGGGCTTCGAATTTTCCGGCTGGGCTGGGTACCCGGAGATAGCGCGGGTGTGTGAGATGCTGAATGTTCCTGTGATTGACATTTACGGAGTCGAGCTGGTGACGGCACATCGAGTGATAGTAAAGTTCACTGCGGAGTTGCCTTATCGCGACTTTCTCCGTCGTTACGAGGGGCGGACATTACCCCTGCCGGATGGTGCGGGCACTGTTTCAATCTCTGATCGGAGTGGTGCCCTCACCTACGTCAGCGTGCATGGGGCTCCATTGGAGTTTCCGGAGGGTCTGCTACGGCGGTACTTCGGCCGTTTTGGCGCAGTGGTTAGTGTACGGGTGAACGTGGTATCTTCCAGCCCCCTTAAGGGTGTGAGGACAAACATTCGCACCCTGGGCATGAGGCTCCTGAGGATATTCCGTTCTCTGTGCGTCTGATGGGTTACAACGTTCGGGTGTTTTACGCCCGCCAGCCTCGAACGTGTTATCGTTGTGGCCTGTTGGGACATCAGGCTGCTGACTGTTCTGCGCCGGCCGTTGTTCCTGTGAACCTCGGGGGGGATAATCACGAAAAAATTCGGAAAAAATCGTAATATTTTGAAAAAGTTTATAAAAATACTACGTAGTTCTGGCAACACTGTGGCGCAATCCCAATAATATTATGATATAAATTGATGTATTTATGGTGCTTTTCCATGCGTAAATGGTCAGAATCCGGCGCCCCGCGACTGTGGCGCGCGGAAGGTATTGCGTCGTATGTTCTAAATGTCAAATTTGTCGTAATAACGTCGGAAATAACTCTGTATGTATAAATATAAAATATACACTCGTTGGCAACTATCTCCTCGTAGTGGGCGGTGACTCTGGCAGACGCCAAGCAGTCGCATGTTGTCTCCTGATGAGTGAGGATGTATGTCGACGCGCTCTGTATTCTCGCTCCTGAATATTGCATTTCTTGGGTCTCCTGCACAATGACGTGTAAGAGGAAGAGTCACATGATTAGAGCAGCAAATTTGGCACTTGCTCACCGTCTTTATCAGGAAAAGAAAGCCGCTTTAGCACAAAGACGAGTAATATCGAGTGGAGGCGGGATCAGCTGTGAGGCGTGACGCACCCCCCTCCTCACTCGCCTTCCTCGACCCTCCTCACTCACCTTCCTCGACCCTCCTCACACACCCTCCTTGACTAATGAGAATGATATAACTGGTTGATACTTCAGTAGAATGGAGGTGATGCAGAAACCAACGACACGCACCTCCAAGCCCAGACAAGCTCCTGAGGAAGGTGATCCCAGCTATGGGAGTGTCCTATTAGTGCCCATTGCAGTGCCACCTTGAGCAGCCAAAATTCGGTCCAATTATAATAGGTTAGTATGTTTTAGTGTTATAATTGGATGTTTCTTAATAAATAATTGTAATATATATGGGCAGGCATATATATATATATATATATATATATATATATATATATATATATATATATATATATATATATATATATATATATATATATATATATATATATATATATATCCGCCTTGGTGCCCCAATTCACACTGAATACAAGTGTATTTGCAACAGGGTGGAAGCAGACCAATACGGACTGCATGGGTTGCATTGTGGAAGCACAAAGGGCTGGCATGCAAGACACAACGAGGTCAATTACATCATCAAGAGAAGCCTCGTCTCAGCTAAGTGCCCAGCGGAGAGAGAACCTCGCATCCTAGGGGTCCAGAACCCGGATTTCCCCGCACTTCGCCCTGATGGCATCACCATATACTCATGGAAGGAGGGTAGAGAGTTGGTGTGGGACTACACATGTGTATCCACCCTGGCTGACACCTACGTACACTTCGGAGCTGATCAAGCAGGTGGGGCGGCCAACCACAGGGAAACAGCAAAATCTCTCAAATACAGGCGACTGGCAGGCCAATACCTCTTTGTTCCCATAGCGTCTGAGACACATGGCCCCTGGGGCAAGAGTGCCTTGGGATTTCTCAAGGAATTGGGTTCCAAGCTCATCGACGTCACCAGAGACCCAAGGGCTTGCAGTTTTTTGTTTCAGCGCCTCAGTGTGGCGATCCAGAGGGGAAATGCTTGCTGCGTCCTCGGTTCCTGTCCAGAAGCGGAGGAGCTTCAAGAGATACATAACCTTTAGGCATTTGTCTTGTATGTTTTGTAACCTTTAAATACACAGTAAAGCATAAAAAAAGGAAGGGGGTGGTAGGAGAAAAGCACACAGAAACTGTATTGGAGGGGACCTACATTCCCTCCAATGCGTTATGTGTGATTTCCTCCGAGGCTATGGGTCCCCCTTCTTCCAGCCAGAGGTGGTACTCCCTTCCTATATATATATATATATATATATATATATATATATATATATATATATATATATATATATATATATATATATATATATATATATATATATATATATATATATATATATATATATATTTTCCCTGTTTGTTATCAGGGAATTTGCATGGAACTTACACACCTTGCTGAACGGATGCCTATCTGCAAGGGTGCCAATTATGAACGAAATTGGTCAAGGTCAAGCTTGGCTACAGGTGGCCAAACTTTGATCTTATTTTACTCAGGTAAGTAATTTACAACTTCAAGGTGCATCACAGCTTTTAATTATTAATCAATTTACATGCAAATTACACCTTGTATGTAGAGTTTGTACTTCTACAAACCTATCTAGACAGTTTAGTCCAAAGTCCATTTGTTGATTTTATAAATATTTATAAACGTCATATTTCCATATTTTTGGAAGGGGAACTTTGAGTAATTGAATTATTGCACTAAACACATTTTTTGATAAAACTGCTACATAATATACTTTATTATGTCCTAATGTGATATCAGAGTGTTATAATAGAAATTATTTTAGTTAACACATGTCTTCCCTGAAGGATTTTGAAAATGTTGAAAATTCGTTGCATAATACGTTGTGTATTTTTTTCTCCCTTTCCATTTAGGATGTGAAGCTGAAACTGGGACCAGTTGCAGCCCTTTCCTTCACCATCTTTCATATAAATGTTTAGGAAAATTGAATAACTTTTAATTTTCCGTAATATCCCCCCTTTAGTGAGGAGGATTTTCCGCCGCTTCCTGTGGAGGAGGGTTCGGTGGATATGGACGACTCTCCGGCCGCGGATGTGCCCTCTGTGTCGCCTGATGCGCCCCTTGTGGCGGTGGCTTCTCCTCCGGAGGATGTGTCGTCGCCTGGTGTTCGTCCTGCTCCGACTAGTGTCTCTGGGGGTCTTCAGCCTACCTTCTGCTCGACTCCCCCGTCTTCCAGTTTGTCCTCTGATGCATCTGACCCCGTCCCTGCACCATCGCCGTCTGTTCCGGATGTGCTGGGTGGTAGGGTAGACCCGGCGCTTCCTCCTGTGCCTGGCCTGGTGCCCCATGTGGTTGGGGATGCTGCAGTACTGTGGCGTGCGTCGGTTCGCCCGGCTTGTGTTGCACGTGTGTCTGAGTCAGCCTCTGGGTCTGATGATGTGCGGCCCGAGCCTAAGCGTTCCCGGCGTTCATCGTCTGCGTGGGCAGACGTTGGCGATTTCGACGCTTGTGAGTCTGCCGGCGACGGAGGAGTGGCTCCGGTTGCGTTGCGTACTACAGTGACGGCGGAGGTGCATTTGCCAGAGGATGCCTGTGCCGGTATTTCGGCCTCCACTTCAGATATGGTGTCTGCAATTCCTGCTTCGGGTGCATCGCCTGCCTCGGATGACTCCGGTTCTTCGTGGGGGGTGGTACCCCCTGCTGAGGTCCGTGGTGAGCGGGGTGGCCTGGGGATACTGTTGAAAAAGACTGCTCGCTCTGGAGATTCTGTGACCCCTGCTGAGGTCCCCGTTTCATCAACTGCGGTTTCGACGCCTCTTCCATCTACGGCCATCTCTTCAGTGTCTCCTGCGGTCTCGGTGGAGGCATTGCCTTCTCGTCGTTTGTCCCCTGCTCCTGTGCGTGCGGCGACGCGGTCGTCTAGGCAGCCCTCGTACGTTTCATCGGTGTCGTCTGCTACATCGGAGGGCGTGGCTTGCGCTCCCCAGCCTCGTTATACGACTTGCGGCAGTGAACTTCGGGATTTGCCGTTTCCGCCTGATCTGGAGGTTCCCGAGTTTATGCCGGGCCCGCGGCGGTTGGGGGGTCGTCCCCCCACCGACAGGGAGTATTTGGTTTGGGAGACATATAAGAGCAAGTATCCATGGGACTTGTTCCCTGATAAGTATCTTCCTGTCCAGGAGATATTTTTGCAACCCCCTAGATTCCTTTATGTATTGTGAGTTGTGGGTTGTTTCCATTAGTGTGCATGGTTGTGTGGTGCGGGTCGGGTGTGTGAGTGGGTGGGGCGGGTTTTGTTTACCGGTCCCTGCATGCTCAAGTTTGTGGTTGTGGGTTTATCTGTGTGAATTGTGTGTATGTGTCCGGTTCCTATGCGGTCCGGGGTTTGGTTGGTGTGTGTGTATCTGGTTGTGGATGGCATGTTCTCTTATTATGTTTTGTGGATTCTTTGGTTTGATGATGATGTTTGTGCGCTTGTTTGTGTAGTGCTGAGTGCCCTTCAGGTTGTTGGCGTGTCTGGGTGTATGCTTTTGTCGTGTTTTGCCAGTGTGCTTTCTTTTTGTTTGTTGTATACTTGTATTCCTTTCTTCTTATTATTGGTATTATTATCATTATTGTTCTTCTTTCGTTTTATGTTGGTGCCTCTCCGTGTGTGTTTTCAGTGCTGGTAGCCTTGTTCTGTTTATTTACTGTTTTGGAATCTTTCTGTATTGTATTCTGCTATGTTTTGTGTTGTAAATTTGTTTGTAATTATTGTTGTAATTTGTTTTGTCATTATTGTTGTTTTGTGGTCGGCCCTTCTGGCCGGCGTTTTTGTGTTTCAGTACATGTCTCCTTTATGTTTTTGCACGTTTGTGCTTTATTGTTCTGTTTGTTGCATTTGTTTTTATTGTACTTATAAGCATGCTTGTATGTAAATATATAAATAAAAAAAAAAAACGTCAGCAGCCATACTGTTCTGGACGGAAACTGCTGTAGAATACCTGATGGTAGAACACGGGGTATTTCATACAGGAACTTTACCGGAGCTTGTCTGGGACAGAGGCTCATCATAGTTGATAGTATGGCTGAACGGCTCTGAAGACACTGGCACCTGTATTTGGGGTGCTTTTAATAGAGGAGCGTTCGGCATACCTGTCATCTGAGACATGTGACAATTCTCGACAAGGTGTTTAATTATTTAATATCTCGAATCATACCTGGCCAGTAGTAGTCCTGTTTCAGGGCCTTGTAGGTCTTGTAGAAGCCGTAGTGTGAGTGAGATCCCCTGACCAGATGCAAGATATCTGATCGTAGGCTGTTGTGAACTACCAGTTGTTTAACGTGGGCCCGGTCGTCGTTCTCCTTCAATTTCCTGGTTCTATAATGCCGGTACATCACTTTATTTTCTACAAAGAAACCAGGGATAGTGTTAGGTTGGGTTTCAGCCTATAAGAATAAAGATGTTAAGGAGGGATCCTCTCTCTGCAACTTACGGAACTCCAGCACTGTGAGATTCAGGGGGCAGGATCTGAGATTCTTGAGGAACAGCTGCTGCAGCAGCTGGTTTTGGGCGTGCAGCTGTGGCTAGCTTCGTCACCATAACAGGAAGGAAGACGTCGTCAGAATCCTTAGATTGGACCTCATCAACCAACTGCAAAACAGGATTTTCCATTGCCGAGTCACATACCTGGGGATCTTCCTTGATGATTACATTCGCAGATTGTTGATCTTCTGCCAAGTCGTTGTTCAGGAGAAGTTGAACTCCTGACATAGGAAAAGGCTTTTCCCGGATGGCAACTTGGACTTCACCTTGCATAAACGGAGAATCCAGGCGGACTCTGGCAAGTGGATATGGAGTAGTGGCAGTTAGGTCCGTGATGAGGACAGTTTCTCCAGTGTAGGTGACGTTGGGTACAGCCGACTGCAGAAGAATGGACTGTAGAGCAACTGTGTCCCTCAAGATCTTCACTTTGAACCTTTCCTCCGCATCTCCACGGATGGCAGAGACTGTTCCGGAGTACAGGTGTCTGTTGAAGAGAGAAAGATCAGTGGAAGACACAAAAATATTCATTACAGGTTTAGGACTCTTATGAATTTTAGGAGGAGGTGATTTGGGATTATTTTCACTGCTGACCTTACAGTGAGGATTGATACACTTTTCTATGGTATGCCCATAGTCTTCGCAATAATTGCAATAAAACGAGGAGGTTACATTACTGGTACTCACTTATTTAGGACTAAACCAGGAGATTTTACTAGATGGCGTGTCGGCTGGTACTCTATGAATAAGACTGTAGGAGTCAGCCAATTGAGCACATCTGGTAAGATCGCTTTCTTCTTTGTCAGCTAGGTAGAGACGAATTGAATTAAGTACACGCCTGAGTAATTCTTCCACCGGGATGAGATTGACAAGATCTGTAAAGGTGGAGACTTGTGCATAAGTCCCCATAACACCACCAACATTGTCCCCATAACACCACCAACATTAAGTGTCCCCATAACACCACCAACATTAAGTGTCCCCATAACACCACCTACATTAAGTGTCCCCCGTAACTCCATCATTAAGTATCCCCCCCCCCCAATAACACCAACAATATGCCGTACTTAAGCAAGGTAATAACTCTCTAAGCTTACAACACGCTTACAGAAGCTTCAACTTACCAAAGAAGCATTATGAAAGAGATTTGCAAGTTTTAATCCTCCTGACATTAAGATTATGGATTTGCTGGTTTACAAGTCTTAAATCTGATTAGGAAGATTTGACAAAGAGGATTAAAAGTCTAAGCTGACTCCTCAAAGTCTACAGTACCGTACCGTTAATGGGGTGCTAATGGGTACCTACTAATGGGGTGCCATACCCTACTGGGGAGGGATTATATTAAAATAGTTGCTTGTGGAACTCTCGGGTGAGGAGCACCTGGGTGTGGAGCACTCGAGTGTAGAGAACGTGCGTGTGGAGCACTCGGCGAAAGAAAACCAATGATATATACACTCCTGTTCCAACAGGTCTGCTCAACACATCACCACTCCCCGACACCCATACGCCCCCTACACCAATACCCTCCTCTACACACCTCACAATACCGCTAACACCCCACAACACCCTCTACAATCCACTCAATGCCCCCTATACCCCCACATCACCATCTACACCCCCACAGCACCCTCTTCACCCCCACAACACCTCCTCCAACACTCTCGACAACATTTCTATCTCGAGCGCTGAGTTACGAGCGCCCTTCAGTACACATCATTGTGATTTATGGCTCCTGGGATCATTGCGTAGGCCCGTGTTGTTGTTCTAGCAACGACCCGATGTGTTGTTCCAACGATTACCTATATGTTGTTGTTCCAGCAACGTTCCGTGTGTTGTTGTTCCAGCAACGACCCCGTGTTTTTGTTCCAGCGACGGCCAGAGTGTTGTTCCAGCGACTCCCCATGTGTTGTTATGCAGTGACGACCCGTGTGTTGTTGTTCCGGCAACGGCCCCCGAGTGTTGTTGTTCCAGAGTGGGCCCGTGTTCTTCTTGTTCCAGCGAAGGCCCCGTGTGTTGCTCCAGCGACGGCCCCGTGTATTGTTGTTCCAGCGATGGCCCCGTGCGTTTTTATTCCAGCGACAGCCCGTGTGTCGTTGTTCCAGCGACGGCTCGTGTGTTGTTGTTAAGCGACGATCCGTATGTTGATATTGCATCAACGGCCAGTATGTTGTTGTTCCAGCAACGGCCCGTGTGCTGTTGTTCCAGCAACAGCCGGCGTGTTGTTATTCCAGCGACGGCCCGTCTTGTTGTTGTTGTTCCAGCGACGGCCCTGTGTGTTGTTCCAGCGACGGCCCGTGTTGTTGTTCCAGCGACAGCCCGTGTTGTTGTTCCAGCGACGGCCCGTGTGTTTTATTGTTCTTTGAAGGGCTAACGGGCCCGTGTTTTGTTGTTCTTTGACGGGCTGACGGGCCCGTGTTTTGTTGTTCCAGCGACGGTCCCGTGTGTTGTTCCAGCGACGGCCCCGTGTGTTGTTCTAGCGACGGCCCCGTGTGTTGTTCCAGCGACGGCCCGTGTTGTTGTTCCAGTGACGGCCCCGTGTGTTGTTATTCCAGCGACGGCCCAGTGTGTTGTTGTTCCAGCGATGGCTCCACGTGTTGTTCCAGCGACGGCTCGTGTGTTGTTGTTCCAGTGACGGCCCAGTGTGTTGTTGTTCCAGCGATGGCCCCACGTGTTGTTACAGCGACGGCCCGTATGTTGTTGTTCCAGTGACAGCCCTGTGTGTTGTTATTCCCGCGAAGGCCTCGCGTGTTGTAATTCCAGCGACAGCCCCACGTGTTGTTGTTCCAGCGATGGCCCCACGTGTTGTTTCAGTGACGGCCCAGTGTGTTGTTGTTCCAGCGCCCTCCCCATGCGCTGGAACGATTGAACGATTGGAACAATAGAACGTTCCAACGATTGCCAGAGTGTTGTTGTTCCAGCGACGGCCCCGTGTGTTGTTCCAGCGACAGCCCCACGTGTTGTTTCAGTGACGGCCCAGTGTACTCACCTAGTTGTACTCACCTAGTTGTGCTTGCGGGGGTTGAGCTCTGGCTCTTTGGTCCCGCCTCTCAACCGTCAATCAACAGGTGTACAGTTTCCTGAGCCTAATGGGCTCTATCATATCTACACTTGAAACTGTGTATGGAGTCAGCCTCCACCACATCGCTTCCTAATGCATTCCATTTGTCAACCACTCTGACACTAAAAAGTTCTTTCTAATATCTCTGTGGCTCATTTGGGCACTCAGTTTCCACCTGTGTCCCCTAGTGCGTGTGCCCCTTGTGTTAAACAGCCTGTCTTTATCAACCCTGTCGATTCCCCTGAGAATCTTGAATGTGGTGATCATGTCCCCCCTAACTCTTCTGTCTTCCAACGAAGTGAGGTTTAATTCCTGCAGTCGCTCCTCGTAGCTCATACCTCTCAGCTCGGGTACTAGTCTGGTGGCAAACCTTTGAACCTTTTCCAGTTTAGTCTTATGCTTGACTAGATAGGGACTCCATGCTGGAGCCGCATACTCCAGGATTGGTCTGACATATGTGGTATATAATGTTCTGAAAGATTCCTTACACAAGTTTCTAAAGGCCGTTCTTATGTTAGCCAACCTGGCATATGCTGCTGATGTTATCCTCTTGATATGAGCTTCAGGGGACAGGTCTGGCGTGATATCAACCCCAGGTCTTTCTCTCTCTCTGACTCTTGAAGTATTTCATCTCCCAAATGATACCTTGTATCTGGTCTCCTGCTTCCTACCCCTATCTTCATTACATTACATTTGCTTGGGTTAAACTCTAACAGCCATTTGTTCGACCATTCCTGCAGCTTGTCCAGGTCTTCTTGAAGTCTCAAGCTGTCCTCCTCTGTCTTAATCCTTCTCATAATTTTGGCGTCGTCAGCAAACATTGAGAGGAATGAGTCTATACCCTCTGGGAGATCATTTACGTATATCAGAAACAGGATAGGTCCAAGTACAGAGCCCTGTGGGACTCCACTGGTGACTTCACGCCAGTCTGAGGTCTCACCCCTCACTGTAACTCTCTGCTTCCTATTGCTTAGGTACTCCCTTATCCACTGGAGCGCCCTACCTGTTACTCCTGCCTGTTTCTCCAGCTTATGCATCAACCTTTTATGGGGTACTGTGTCAAAGGCTTTCCGACAGTCCAAAAAAATGCAGTCCGCCCACCCTTCTCTTTCTTGCTTAATTCTTGTCACCTGATCGTAGAATTCTATCAAGCCTGTAAGGCAAGATTTACCCTCCCTGAACCCATGTTGATGGGTTGTCACGAAGTCTCTTCTCTCCAGATGTGTTACTAGGTTTTTTCTCACAATCTTCTCCATCACCTTGCATGGTATACAAGTTAAGGACACTGGCCTGTAGTTCAGTGCCTCTTGTCTGTCACCCTTTTTGTATATTGGTACTACATTAGCAGTCTTCCATATTTCTGGTAGGTCCCCCGTTTCCAGTGACTTACTATACACTATGGAGAGTGGTAAGCAAAGTGCTCCTGCACACTCTTTCAATACCCATGGCGAGATTCCATCCGGCCCAACAGCTTTTCTCACATCCAGCTCCAATAGGTGCTTTTTGACCTCATCTCTTGTAATTTCGAACCTATCCAAGGTCACCTGGTTTGCTGCCACCTCTCCCAGCGCCGTGATATCTCCCTGTTCTATTGTAAAGACCTCCTGGAACCTTTTGTTGAGTTCTTCACACACCTCTTTGTCATTCTCTGTGTACCTGTCCTCGCCCACCCTAAGTTTAATCACCTGTTCCTTCACTGTTGTCTTCCTCCTGATGTGACTGTGTAGTAGCTTTGGTTCAGTCTTGGCTTTATTAGCTATATCATTTTCATACCTTTTCTCAGCTGCTCTTCTCACACTGACATACTCGTTCCTGGTTCTCTGGTATCTCTCTCTACTTTCTGGTGTTCTGTTATTACGGAAGTTCCTCCATGCCCTTTTGTTCAGCTCTTTGCTTTCATACATTCCCTATTAAACCACGGATTCTTCCTTTGCTTCTCTGTTTTTTCCTGTTGGGCTGGGACAAACCTGCTTACAGCCTCCTGACTTTTTGGGTGACATAGTCTCATGTCTTGTNTTTTGGTTTTAAAGTATCACTTTGAGTCATTCAGGTATTAAAGTAACTCCCAAAGCTGGCGAATATCAGGCCAGGCCGTGGTATTAAGGTATCTGTTTTTCTTGAGTTGGTATACTGTGCGAATCCACTTTTATTGCTATAGGATTTTCAGTGCCTCCGTTAAATCGGGCTATAGTCAGGGAATTAGTAAATATTATTTGGATGCCTAAGTTTGATTTAATATATAATTATAGAATTTATTTTGTTTAGTAGTATTTCCCCCCTTTTTATTTGCACATTACTTTGGGAATACAAGCCTCATATCTACACCTAGTCTCCTCATGCAAACCAAGAAGCATTTACTTAATTAAAAAAGATAATCCCTTTTCATTTAATTTCCACATTAACGTAAAGCTTATCCATCCTTTCATATAATTGGGAATAGAATTTAATAGAACGCTTAATTAATGGTGTCCTGCATTCCATCAATTTAGAGATTTACTCAGACTCAGCAGGTGGTGGCAGCGAATATGCAGAGTTTGCAGTTTAATCTAGAGGAGACAATATCTCTTGAGCTCGTGATATCTAAATGGTCAAACATTTTGATCTCGAGGGATTGTACTGAAGGTTACTCAGCAGAACTCTGGTTTCTGTATATATTTTCTTTACTTATTTCTTCAATAACGACCAGTAGAGAGGTTAAAGGTTGTTCCGTGTTATAATGGTGCACAGCGGTGGTTTTACAAATTTTGTTGTTAGAAATTGTTGAAAGCTCATGCCATTCGGTCACTTGTGTAGGTGTTATGGAGGTCAGCCGTAGGCCCACGAACCAGGGTTAGCAGTTTGCCCCACAACAGTGCGAATGAATGGGTTGGCGAATTTTGGGGTCGTGAGGGGCTGATAGTATTAAGAATGGGGTGGTTAAGTTAGGCTGTTAAGGTTTTATTGGGTAAGCAGACTGCTTTGAATTGATTGGACTAGGTACCTTACTCGACCCATTGTAATTGGTTCAAAGGTGTTGGGAGCCACCATACTCTCAACAGCGAGTCTGGCCCTAGCCTTGGTCGGGGGCATACGTGTGCTTCGGTGCTCCGGCATTTGGTGCATGGTTACCAGTTTGGCCGTTTGGGGGCAGGTGTGTCTCTGCCGCCTGTGCTGACGTGGACTTTACCATGGGGGTCCCCCTCCCACCAATACTGAGGGCTCAGTCTGTGGGGTTGGAATTTTCCAGCAGGGCTGGATACCCGGAGATCGCGCGGGTATGTGAGCAGCTGAACATTCCTGTGATAGACATTTACGGCGTCGAGCTGGTGACGGCCCGTCGAGTGATAATTAAGTTCACGGAGGAGTTGGCTTACCGCGACTTTCTCCGTCGATACGAGGGGCGGACATTACCTCTGCCAGATGGTGCGGGCACTGTTTCAATCTCTGATCGGAGTGGTGCCCTCACCTACGTCAGTGTGCATGGGGCTCCATTGGAGTTTCCGGAGGGTCTGATCCGGCGGTACTTCGGCCGTTTTGGCGCAATGGTTAGTGTGCGGGTGAACGTAGTATCTTCGAGCCCGCTTAAGGGCGTGAGGACGAACATTCGCACCCTGGGCATGAGACTCCGGGAGGATATTCCGTCCTCTGTGCGTCTGATGGGGTACACAGTTCGTGTGTTTTACGCCCGCCAGCCTCGGACATGTTATCGTTGTGGCCTGATGGGCCATCAGGCTGCTGAATGTTCTGCGCCGGCCTCTGCGCCTGTGAACCTCTTCAGTGAGGAGGATTTTCCACCGCTTCCTGTGGAGGAGGTTTCTGTGGCTATGGACGCCTCTCCGGCCGCGGATATGCCCCCTGTGTCGCCTGATGCGCCTGATGCCCCCCTGTGGTGGACGTTCCCCCGAATGTCGCCGACCCTCCTCAGGATGTTGCGATGCCATCGGTGGATACTCCTGCTCCTGTCCCTGCTGCTCCTGTGGGCCTTCCTGATGCTCCCTCCTCGCCGTCTGCTCACCCGTCTTCAGCTGCTGCGCCTGGCCCTGCATGCTCGCCTGCATACTCGCCTCGGGTCCCGGCTGTGCTGGGTGCTGGGGTGGCTGTGGGGCCTCCTGTTGTGTGTGGTCCGGTTCCCCCTGTGGTCGAGGCTGCTGCCGTTTTGCGGCGGGCGTCAGTGCGTCCGGCTAGTGGTGCCCGTGTTTCTGGGTCGGCTTCCGGCTCTGACGACCTCAGGCCGGTGCCCAAACGCTCCCGGCATTCGTCGTCTACCTGGGCCGATGTTGGGGAATTTAGTGACTGTGAGTCCTCGGGTGTGGATGGAGTGGTTCCGGATACGTCGCTGGCTCCGCAGTTAGTGGTGGCGGAAGTCCACGCGCCTGCTGACATTGGTGTCCGTGTCTCGGGTGTGCCTGCTGTTCCTTCTCCGCCGGGGGCCTCTCCACGGTGGGGAGTGGTGGCCTCCGCTGCCAGGGATGGTGGGGTTGATGGGTCTGGGCGTGGCCTGGTGGTGACCTTGAGAAAAGATGTGCGCAGTTCGGTTTCCCCGTGGTCGTCCGGTGATGTGCCCGTGGGCGCTGGTGCCCCTGTGGTGGTGCCTTCTGCCAGGCTCCCTCCTCGGAAGTTGACCACTGGGCACTTGGGGGACGTGTTACCGAAGTCTGTGATGCCGTTGGGTCACTGGTCGCGGATTGCTGAGTTACCGGTCTGCGATGAGGCGCTGGACTTTCAGCGTGGGGCGACTCCATTGGTGTGGGAGCGTGTACCGGTCACTCGGTTCCGGAGTGATGCTATTTGGGTGCCCTGTTTGCGGGTGTTTGTGGCCGACGTCCCGGAGGAGATGACGTCCCTGGTGGATAGTCAGGGCCCTTGGAAGTGGTTACGATGGGAGGCATTCCATGTCAGATTCCCTCGGGACGAGTTTCCGGGCAAATACGTCGGGTCATTTCATACTTTGTGCTGTGTGCCCTTCTGGCTGTTTGTTTGCCTTCTGGTAGTTTGTGCCCGTGCCTCTCCCTTTGTTTGTGGCGAGGCGGGTGGTTTAGTGTGTGTGTGTTGGTCTTCCTGTATTTATTTAGTGTTGTTACCGTGCCCTATGTGTGTTTATTTTGAGCTTACGTGTTGTATTTGATTTTGATTTTTCTTTGTTGTTAATGGCTTCATTGTGTGGTGTGCATTCTTTTTGTATTTTTTTTATAATAATTCATTTTGTTCCTTCTGTTGTGTTTGTTCTCGGTCCTTCAGGCCGGTGTTTTGTTTTGTTAGTATGTAACTATGTTTTTTCTTGGTTGTCTGTTATATATCTTGATGTTTTGTTATGTTTTATATATGTTTTGTTTTGACATATTCCTGTGCTTGTTGTTTGCCATTGTTTTCTATTTTGTGTCGTGTTGTATGATGTGTTTTTCAATGCATTTCTCGAGTTTTGTATTTTGTTGTACTGTGCTGTCGGCCCTTCTGGCCGTGTTTTTTTTTTGTTTTGTTATGTTTTCTATGTTCTTGATTTGTTTTTATTGTATTTAACTTGCATGCTTGCATGTAAAATAAATAAATAAAAAAAAAAACT